>CM046661.1:112164772-112259791 GCA_025594165.1 Tamias sibiricus
GCCTATTTTAATCTTGTTAGGACCAGACCCATAGCTTTTTAAAAATCAGAGAGAATTTCTGGTTCTCCCTAGCCAATTTATTACTCTTTCCTTCTCTTAAGTCACATAAATTTGCAGAATTAGTTTCCTTTTAAAATTTAACCTGATATTGGGATTTGTGATAATTGTTAGACATCAAGATATAAAATTTGAAGTAACCTGGTGTATATGTTTCCACTGTTTCCTTTGAGCGCCAGTTCAATAAGAAAACATGACTAGATTATGTTTACAACACTTCTAGTAACTTTTACTTAGTTATGAATTACACTAATGAGTCTGGATAAAATAAAACTAATTCCTGAGTGACAGACTAAATTGTAAGTAGTTTAATATTTCTCAAGTTAATTTTTGTTTTGTGAATTTGGTTGAATAAATTTTTTTTACTGTCATTATTGAATACAGATGATATAAATATTGATATTGGTGGATGTATGTGTGTGTTAATTTAGTTTTTAAGGATATGAGAAATTAATTTCATTACTTGAATGTCATTTCTTTATTGAGATTATTAACCACAGGCACAAATTAAGAAGACTTTAAGCCTGTTTATGAATTGAGAAAATATATGAGCAATAAAATGGTCAAATGTAAAAAGTATCCCACACGGGCTGGGTTTGTGGCTCAGTGGCAGAGTGCATGCCTTGCACATGTGTGGCACTGAGTTCAATCCTCAGCATCACAAAAATAAATATTGTGCCCATTTATAACTAAAAATATATTTTAATAAAAGTATCCCCACACAAATTATAAGACTGTCCAAGTAAATATAGTACTGTGGAAAGCTAATATCTACAACTTTTTAAACAACTCATTACTTTACTTATATTATTTTTTCACATGGTCTCTATTAGAAAGAATTTTAATGAAAACTCTGTGACCAGTTGTGCTGATGAAATGATAGTCTGAGTAATTATGTCATAATGCTAAAAAATTTTACTGAAGTGTCAGGGAAACACAGCACCTTTTTTTCTATTAAAGGAACTATCTTCAGTATGAGTGTGGTAACTTCTATGTGGATCATAGGAGTAAAGGACTTTTCTCAAGTAAAGAATACATCCTTCTGTTTGTCTGTCAACATCTATGATATGTTCGTTTATATCCTGAGAAACATATTCCAGGAAATGGATTAACATATGCATCATATTGTGTAACATAGGGTCTGATCTCAAACATATCACAGTTTAAGGAGGCAGATTGGTAAATAAGCAATATAAAACAGCTCTGAAATAGGGATGATGGCTCTTAAAATGCAATGGAGGTGTATCTAACTACTTCTACATGAATTGAGATGGTACATTACAACTTCCTCTAGATGCAGTATGGAAAATGGATTAAAATGATCAGAACAGAAGACATGAAGACCAGTTAGAGAATTAATGTTTCCTTCTGAGTATAAGATCAAAAGGATAGAAGTGAGGTGGAAGCATAAAATGGAAAATATGAATTGTGTTTATAATATAGTAAGCATCTTAAGAATGTAGATCCTAAACAAAATGGTCATTATTCAGATGTGTACTATCAGGTGGAATAACTTTTGGGGGAAATTAAGACACTTTTGGGTTTGGCAAGAAGAATAACATCAATGATTATGAAAAAATAGTGATTGTGGTAGTGAATTAAAAAGCCATATATTTTGTTTGTTTGTTTCAGAAGGTAACAGCCATAATAATTATAGACAGGAAAAATGTAGAGAACTATAGACTGCACAGAAATTAAAAGGGTGTATGTAGGGATTGGGTTGTAGCCCAGTGGTAGAGTACATGCCAGCAGGTACAAAGCCCTGGGTTTGACATAGCACTGAAAAAAAAAAAAAAAAAAAAAAAAAAGGAATACACACACACACTGACAAGGTGAATTTATGATTTGATTTCAAAGCTTTATATAAATACCAGGGCCTTTGAAATACAGCAATTGAGTATATGTAAATATGGGCAACACTAATTAATATAACTTGTGCCAAGCATTTCATTATATTGCAACAGACTACTTGTAGGTCAAAAAAGTTTTGTACATTAATTGTTATCAAAAAGCATAGAAATAAGGAACTATTATAAAATATTAAATAAAAATATTAAAGGGTCAGAAGAAATGACCAACCTCCAGAATTTGTTTGTATTTATACTTGTTAATTTTTAAAAAAATACTTTTTTTCATTTTTATTAACATGTATTATACATATTAATGCAGTTATGTGTGATATTTGGAAGATGTAAACCGTATGCATTAATCAAATCCAGCCTCCCTTTATCTGCCCTTACACCCACCCTTCCCAATCTTCACTAATCACTGTTCTACATTCAGATCAACAATTTTGGGCTTTCATGTGTAATTGTCTATCTGTGACATGTCTTTCTGTATTTCTGGATTTTTTAACTTAACATAATGCTCATCCACATAGATTCATCCATTTTACTGCAAACGTTAGGATTTCATTTCCTTTTATGGATGGACAATTTCCATTGTGTATATATTACACATGTTCCTTACTTAGTCATCTGTTGATGGGCACCTAGGCTGATTCCTTATCTTAGGTATCTAGTGTGAACAGTGATGCAATAAACCTGGACAAGTAGTTCATGAAATATACATAAACCACAACAAAATAATCTATGCCTTTTACCTGCAATATACATCTCCATCCATTTAATATAAAGTTAGCATCTAAGTTAATCAGGGATATTGATCTCTAGTTTTCTTTATATATCCTTATATTATTTTGGTATCAGGGTGATGCTGGTTTAAAGAATCCGTTTGGAACTACTCCCCACCATCCTATTTCATGGAATAATTTGAGGAACATTGGCATTAGTTTTTGTTACAGGGCTGGTAGGATTCAGATGTGAATCCATCTGGTCATGGGCTTTTCTTTTTTGGAAGCATTTTTATTACTTTCATCTCATTCTTTGGTACTGATATACTTAGGTTTTCTTTATCTTTGTGGTTCAATAGTGGTAGGGCATATATGTCTAGAAATTCATCCATTTCTTCTAGATTTATAGTTTATTGGAATATAAATTTTCAAAGCAATTTCTAAAGATCCTCTGGACTTCAGTGATATCTATGGTGATGTCTCCTATTTCATCTCTAATCTTATAAATCTGGGCCTTCTATCTCTTTCTTTTAATTAATTTTGTGAAGGGCTTATCAATTTTTATCATTTTAAATAAGCAAAACTTTGTTACACTAGTAATTTTTATTAATTTTTTATTCTCTTTCATGAATTCCAACCCTAATCTTAAATATTTATTTCTTTGTTCTTGTTTTGTAGGACATTGAGATGCATTATTAGGTTGCATATTTGGGATCTTTCTGATTTTTTTAATGTAGGTACTAATACCTTTAAACTTTCCTCAAAACTGCTTTGAGTCCAATAGATTCTGATATGTATCTCTATTCTGATTATCAGAATCTTTAAATTTCTTCCCTTATTTCTTCTATGACCCATTCATTGGTCAAAAGTATATTATTGTTCAATCTTCATGTTTATGCAGTTTTTATAATTTTCTTGCTGTTTATTTCCAATTTCATTCAATTTTGAACTCAAATTTGAATGCTAAATATTATATAATTTATTTTGTATTTTCTAAATTTGCTTTTTGTCCTAAATGCTGATATATTTTGGAGAATGTGCCATAAGCAACTAAGAAGAAAGTATTTTCAACTTTTTTGGATAAAATGTCTGTAAATGTATTTTAAGTTCATTTGACTCACAGTATTTTTTATAACTCAAGTGTCCTTGTTAACATATATCTATATGACATATCCATGGGTGAGAGTGTTATGTTAAAATCTCTCAGTATTATTTATTGATATCTAGCTAAGCCTTATCTAAGCCTTTATGCTGGAAAGTGTTCATTTTATGTAACTGACATTTCGGGCATAAATATCTACTATCAATATATCTTCTTGTTTGACTTTTCCCTTTATCAGTATGAAGTTCCCTTCTTTGTCTCTGCTGATTAATTTTGGCTTTATGTCTGCTTTATCAGATACGAGAACAGGTACTCCTACTTGCTTGTGTTTCAAGTGCTAGATCTAGTTGGCTTGTTTCCCAATATTTTCTGAGAATGGAATATCATTTTCTAATCCTTCACTGTTGGCCAGTTGATATGTCTGCCTATAAGATGAGTCTCTTATAGACAATATATAGTTGGGTCTTATTTTCCAATTCACTCTTCTAATCTATGCCTTTTAATTGAAAAGCTGATGCTATTTTTACTCACTTTTATTATAGAGAGATATTTATTGTTTCCTGCTGTTTTTATTTATTTCCAATTTAATTTGTGCAGAAATATCCTTCTAGTGAGATTCATCCTTCTTTGAGTTCTAGAGTTCTTTAAGTTCTTCTATGCATAGCATTTAAGAACTATAAATTCTGGAATGCTGGCTTAGATGTCATGAATTCTTTTACTTTGTACTTACCTTGGAATTTTTTTTCTGTTGATTATGAAGAATAGCTTTTTCTGTTGTAGTTATTTTTTTTTTTCAAGTCTTAAAACACATTGTTCCAAAATCTCCTGGATTTTAAGGTTTCTGTTGAGAAATCCTAGATTGTTCTGATTGGTTTACCTCTAAATATGACCTAATCTTTCTCCCATCATTTAAAATTCTATACTTGTTCTGTTTATTTGGTATAGAAATTTAAATGTGTGATGGTGAAGTTCTTTTATGACATGGTCTAGTCAAGGTTCTAACTATATTGTGAATCTATATGTCCATATAATTATAAATTAGATTTCTTTCCAGATATTATTTCTCTGAAAATGTTACCAATGCCATTATCCTGTAACTCAGTTTCCTCTTTGAATCCAATGATTCTTGCATTTGGTCTTTTAATATTCCAGAATTGTATTTGTATATTTGATCATGGTTCCTTCCTTCCTTCCTTCCTTCCTTCCTTCCTTCCTTCCTTCCTCTCTTTTTCTCACTCTCACACAAACACTCTCTCTCCATATATATATATATATATATGTATATATATATACACATGTATATATATATGTACTTCTGACTGTTTAAATTCCTAAATTCCTCATCTTCCAATTTTTAAATTCTGTTTTCAGCATGGTATAATTATTGGTGTGACTTTCAACCAAATTTTTTTTTATTGAGTTTATTGAGTCTTTCATTTCCAGCATTTCTGTTTGATTCTTTTTGAGAATTTTTAACTCTAATGAAATACTCTTTCACATGCTATATTTTCCCTCTTCATTTTTTAGACTGTTATTAGTTAATTTATCATTTTAAGTAACAATTTTTAAATCCCTTTCTGCGATTTCATCCATATCTATATCTGTATATTCAGTTATGGCAAATTATGGACTTTTGGAAGCATTTGTTGGCCTGTTTCCTCATGTTTTTGAAGTCCTTTATTTCCATATCTGTTTAGAGGGATTCCTCTCCCTTTTTAGGTAGGGGTCCTTTAGTATTTATATCTTTAAAATAATACCTGCTCTGGGCATATATCTTAATTTCAATATGTCTGATTAGCATAATCAAAGCATTTATTTTAATCACCAATACCAATTTGAAAGAAAGAGTAGCTGCCAAGAATTGGAATTTTAAGAGTAAAGCATGTATCAATATATACTATACAAATTATTACTAATCATCTCTACAACCCTATTATGCAAAGAAAAATGTGGGTAAGGAATAATGTAGTATAAACTAAAAAGATTAAACATTAATGCTATCACACTAAATTGAATTGGGAGAAGAAAGAAAAACTAATGGAAATGGAGAGAAATGGAAGGGAAAAATGAAAGAAAAAAGAGGGGAGATAAGGGAGACTGAAGTTAGAATTCAGGGAGGTAAAAAAGAATGGAGATGAAAAGGGAATGAACATGTAAGATAAGAAAAGGGTATCAAGGGAGGATCTAATTAATTGACAAAATATGTGAAATCAGACACAATTCTGACAAAACACAAAATGCTAGCAGACACTGCAAATCAGTTTACACCAAATGATTCCTACAATAACTATCATACAGAGATTCAGTTTTCTTCTTCCTATGGTTTTTGAAATGGAGAACTTCCTTTTCAGTGTTTTGGTTTTAGAATTTCCCAACTATGTGAAAGTCTGTGTGTCACAAATATTGGGCTGTTTTTTCTAAGTTCAGATCCTATGTGGCCAAACTTGTTAGGAGAGTTTGCATGATGAGCTATGTATGCTTCCTCCTTTCCTGGTAGCCTCTGGTGAGGGAGAATTGTCTGATTCAAAGATGACTTCACCTTAAAAATGACTTCATTACTGTGACTGGGTATTGTCTTGAATTCTGCCGGTCAGCCTTCTGACCTGCTCTTCCTGTAGGCCAACCTGATTTGTAGTGCACTGCACCTCTTATGCCAAGGACCTGAGTTTGTTTGATGGGGAAAGTGTGTGGAACGTAGCAGTCTACTTTTCTTCCTCACATGAGCATGGGGAGGGTCACAGAGGAGGGGGTGTTACTGCTTTTTGTAGCCACCAGATTTGTCCTACTTCATCTTTCATCAATCATGTTCCTTATCCCAGAAATCAGACTTCCAATTTCAAATGAATGCATCCTTCACCCTCCTCTACTCTGCACACTGATAGAATGGCAGCTATAGCTGCCATGCCTATGATGAGTTTTTCTCTAGTCTGTGTTACTATCTCACTCCTAGGTCCAGACTGACTTATGGCATGTACACCTACCTGTCCATTGGAAAATGGACACTAAAGGACTGTTTGGTCTTGGGTATTCAAAAATAAAGTATACCAAGAGCATGACAAAAAGGAAGAAAAATGAAGAGAATGATATATGAAATAAAGGTAAATTGCAGGAATTCCTAGTCTCCCACTCAGGAAGTCCAAACAAAAAAAAAAAAAAAAAAAAAGCCGAATTTGGGATGCTTCTTTCCGAAATTTGGCACAGATTAATTATGCTGCAAGTAAAAATAGGGAAAGAAGTGGTGTCCTACAAACTGACAGGCACCAAATAAGCTGAAAATTCAAATTTTCCTTTTTTCTGGCTTTTTTAGCACAGGTTAAGTAAATCTGTCTCATCTCATTGCTTCTTCTTTACAAATCCTCTAATCCCAGTGACAAGGGAGGCTGAAGTAGGAGGATAATAAGTTTGAGGTCAGCCTCAGCAACTTACCAATACCCTGTCACAGAATTTAAAGATAAAAAAGATTGTGAATTTAAATCAGTGTTAAAATACCCTTAGGTTTAATTCCGAGAACAAAAATAAGTAAAAAATAAGTAAAATTTTGAATTTGAAACAGCTTAAAAATTTCAAAGATGAACCTTTTGAAACAATTATGTTTCTTCTGTCTTTCTTCCTAGCAGGTTGGGCTAAAACCTATTTTCCTTCCAATTTGACTCTAAGTAGGTCTGGAGTGGTAAGAGCTGCAGCCTAGCCTTCCCCTGACATCTGTGGTACTAGATCTGCTCAGTAACAGAACAGATACTTTTTCTAAGCTGTCAGTGTTTCCCCAGTGAATCTACAGGGATGCTAAAATTTCACAGGGCAGAGATTCTGTTGTGTTGTTGAACTAAACACAGCCGAAAGATAGCACACCTTACTCCACACGCAAATTAACCACACTCAAACTTCACCTATGTTGTAATACGAATGATAGAAAAGACAAAAACAAAACCAAACACATTAGTGACCAGACTCCAAGTAGGAATGGATAACTGTGGGCCCTCAAGTCCCACACGTAGATTTCCACTCCTACAGCAAAAACAGAAAGAATTAACACAAAGGCTGTAGATACCACACATACTGGGGGTCTCGATGTAGAACACTCTACGAACATTTGGCAAGAGAAGGCTGTGACCTAAAAGGTCACACATAAGAATAGAAGAGAAATCCATGCAAACAATGGCATAAAACCCAAAACAAGAATACAAGATTTAAAAGAAAAAAAAAAAGGTAAAAAATTACCCCCTAATGTTCATAATTCACTAGGAAGTAACTCCAAAGATGTCAAAATGAATTAAATATCAGGTAAGGAATTCAAAAGAAAAAATATAAAAATAACCTATGAATTCCAAGAGAACACAGAAAAAACAACTGAATAAATTAAGGAAATCAGTATACGATATGAATGAGTAAATCAAATAAAATGTTCAAGTGAAAGTCTCTATAACAGAGTAGACCATTCTGAAGATCGAATCCCAGAGCTGCAAGACAAAGTGATAGGGAAAGTAAACAGGTCAGTGTGTGCCAAACTGTGGTGAAGGGAGTTGTACACTTGTGGTCAATGAAAGTCAGATATCTGAGTCATGCATTCAGCTGAGTCACATATTCAGAACATCCACAGTTTGACAACTTTTAGCACATGAGCTGCTCAGCAAAGGACTACTAGCCCTCAGCTCACTCATCTCTTCCTGACCCAAGTACCAGGTAAGGCAAGATGGTCAATGAATAGAGCTTTCTCCAGAAAGAAATTATCTCCACTCAACTACTTCCTTGGTAATGGTCAAGAAATAGAGGTAGGAAGTTAAGTGGACTGATTTTGAAAAGTCAAGATTACATTTGATTACTCCTGGGAATGTGTATTTTTCTTCCCATTAACAGCAAACTGTGTTTGATTTGGTTGCCCAAGTGTTGGAAACTTAATTATTCAATTTAGCAGTGTTGAGATGTTGGGTCTAGTGGGAGGGATTTGAGCCAAATGACCAGAGTCCTCACGAATCCCTGAATCCCCTTTTCACAGGAATGGACTTCTTTTATTTTTGAAAATTATTTATTTATTCTAACTTGTTATGCATAAAATCAGAATGCATTTCAATTCATAGGGCATTTCAATTCGTAGAGCACAATTTTTCATTTCTCTGCTTGTACACAATATAGAGTCACACCATTCATGTCTTCATACATGTACTTAGGGTAATGATGTCAAACTTATTCCAACTTCTTTCCTAACCACATGCCCCCTTCTTCCCCCCACTTTGCCCTATCCAAAGTTCCTCCATTCCTTCCATGCTTCCCCCTTAACCCCATTATGGATCAGCATCCACTTATCAGAGAAAACAAGGAATGGGCTTCTTATTGTGGGAGCTTAATTCTCTTTCCTCCTTCCTGCATAGGCCCACTTGTTTTTTTCCTTCTATCTTGAATTTAATGAGTATGTGTTCCTCCCCTCAGAGAGCTATTTGATGTTGGACTTCCCATACTCCAGAATCATGAGACAAAAATAACCTCTTTCCTTTAAAAATTTTCCAGTCTTCAGACACTCTGTTACAGCATTAGAAAATGGACACAGAGAGGTCTATTTAAGCATACAGAAATATAAATGGATATAACTTTTTCTTCTATTCGCATCCCATCTCTGAGAATCCTGATCTGTCTTGGTTTCCATGGAACAATGTCTTTATGTCCCACTAATTCCATTTTTTTTTTTTACCTTTCTTTGCCTCTACATTTATGTATTTTATTATTCACTTACTTGGCTGACCTAACACTGACTTTATAAGTGTTCCTACAAAATCAATATTGAGGTACAGGACAGGAAGAATGGGGTTGCCAACAGAGACTATTCCAGGGATTCTGGAATAGTAAAAAGAAGAGTAAATGGAACTATTTCTTATTTATCATTTTCTTTATTAGAAATTGAGTTTCAGCCATGAAAATAAATGAGAAAGAAATAATGATTTTGAGTACATTGTAAAGCCCTCGAGGATGGCTAAATGTGTGTGTGTGTGTGTGTGTGTGTGTGTGTATGCAAAAATACAAAATAAAATGATGTATTGAAAATGACAGAAATCACCTGGTTTACACAAAGTGATGGAATTATATTCAAATAAAATTTAAATGACTATTGATACCAAAACTTGTATATTATCAAGAAAGAAAAATCTAATTTTTACTCTTTAATATCCTTTAATTTCCCTCTAATTTATTCATAAAAATAGGATAAACAATTGCTACCCTAATATAGATTATTCTCCAGTAGAATTGCAAACTAATGTATTTGTTCTCTAACTAGATAGTCTGAAAAAAAAAATAGTGCTTCTTCTTGCTGGCATAATCATTTTTAAAGCAAAAATGAGCTTTGTAGCTTTATATTGGTATATTGCTTTGTTAATGTTAGCTCAATCCTAGTTACCACTTTATTTTTTGGAAGAAATGATGATGAAGGTTGTTTTTGCATTCAGACTTGGTGAAATAAGAGCACCATAATGAGAAACCACACAAGTCTGACAGTGTTCATCTTATCAGGTTTGATTGATGATTGATGACTTCCTGCTTCTTACCTACTTGCTGAGCATCACTGGCAATCCTATCATTATCACTCTCACCCTAGTGGATATAGACCTGAAGACTCCCATGTACTTTTTTCTTTGGAATTTCTCCCTCTTAGAAACTTCCTATACTACCATGTGCATCCCTAAATTGCTGGCTACATGGCAACTGGGGACAAGACCATTGCCTATGCCAGTTGTGCTACTTAAGTTTTTTTGCCTTCCTATTTGGAGCATCAGAATTTCACTTGCTGGCAGCTATGTCCTATGACCTCTATGTGGCCATATGTAAGCCCCTGCATTACATGACCATCATGAATAGCAATATCTGCATTCAGCTGGTCCTCAGTTGTTGGAGTGCTGTCTTTCTTGTCATCTTCCCACCACTTGTCCTAGGTCTAAATATTGACTTTGTGCCTCTAATGTTGTTGATCATTTCCACTGTGACACCACACCCCTCATGCAGATCTCCTGCACAGACACACATCTCCTGGACATGATGGGATTCATCTCAGCTTTGGTGACACTCTTGGTCACATTGGTTATGGTGATAATGTCCTATACCTACATCACCCTGACCATTCTAAGAATCTCTTCAACTAGTCAGAGGAAAAAGGCTTTTTCCACAAGTTCTTCTCACATGATGGTGATATCACTGTCCTATAACAGCTGCATCATCATGTATCTTAAACTTTCAATCAACCAAAGAACATCTTTTTCCAAGGGAATCACTCTTCTCAGTACCTCAGTTGCTCCACTTTTGAACCCTTCCATCTATACCTTATGGAATCAACAGGTGAACAAAGCCTTTGTTAATCTGTACACAGAATTGTCTCTTTCTCAAAGAAATTAATATTCTACTTCCTTATACAAAGGATATGAATAAGGGAGGCTCAGGTTGTTTCAGCAGCTTCTACGAGATAGTTTAACCCCCTTTTTTTTTTTTTTTTTTTGACTTCTTTGCTCTAACATTCAAGTTTATGTCCTTTGAAAAATATTTTTTTTCTCAAAACTTTGGTCTGAAATGCTAGTTTTTCTTTTAATCTCCATTAAAACTGCCTTTTGTTTTTTACTTTATTTTCCCCCCCTTCTCTTAGTTTTCTTTCTATGGACATATGAAAATGTTGAGCTTCCACTTAATATGTCCCTTTTGTCCCTTAAGAATTGCAATTAGGTAAGACTATAAAAGTTTGTATAAAAGAAAATTGTAGCAGAGTTTTTCATGTTTATCTTTGAGCACTAATTATCTTAGAAGTATATATTTAAATGTTTTATGTGTGTCTGTGTGTGTTTATTCACACATGTCTATATATATGTGCACATGCTCCAAAATAACAAATTACCTAATGTTTAGATGAAAGAAGTTACATTTATAAATGATTTCTATCATGGTTAAAAAGAAAATGTGATAACCTTACTGGTTTGTTTTGAAAATCAATATTAAATCAATATTTGTTTTGAAAATCAATACTTAATTGATGGTTGAAACTTCCCCAAATTCCTCTGATTAACTTAAGATATTCCTAAAGCAAATTCTAAATGATTTGTGAAACTTTGTGAAATAAGAGCAATGCTAATTCTGTTTTGTTTCAAATATTATTTTTTGACCTATGTCAGACCTAAGTATACATAGTACAGATTGATATAGTCATAGATACACCTCCTACCAGTAAAACCGAGAAAGTAGAAGATTCAAGTTCTAGCTTAGAGAATTCCTAGCTTAAGTATGAATCAATTAGGAGACTTTTAAATTTAAATTTTGTGAAATTGGCAGAATTTTTAAAGAATTAAATATAATTGTAATTTTTAAAGATACACATCCAATTTCATGAATATTTTTTCATAAACATCTATATTAGATCAGATTTCCTTTTTCACTTCACTTTTTAAAACTCATAGAAATAGAAAAGGCAATCATGAAATTCATCTGGAAAAATAAGAGACCAAGAATAGCAAAAGCAATTCTTACCAAGAAGAGTGAAGCTGGTGGCATTACTGTTCCAGACCTTAAATTGTACTACAAAGCAATAATAACTAAAACAGCATGGTACTGGCACCAAAATAGACCAGTCAACCAATGGAACAGAATAGAAGACACAGAGACTAACCCACACATCTACAATTATCTTATATTAGACAAAGGTGCCAAAAATATACAGTGGAGAAACTACAGCCTCTTAAACAACTGGTGTTGGGAAAATTGGAAATCTTCATGTAATAAAATGAAATTAAACCTCTATCTCTCTCCATGCACAAAACTCAACTCAAAGTGGATCAAGGAACTAGGAATTAAGCCAGAGACCTTGCACCTAATAGAAGAAAAATTAAGCCCAAATCTTCATCATGTTGAATTAGTCCCCAACTTCCTCAATAAGACCCCTATAATGCAAGAATTAAAACCAAGAATTAATAAATGGGATGAATTCAAACTAAAAAGCTTCTTCTCAGCAAAAGAAACAATCAGTGAAGTGAATAGAGAACCTACAGAATGGGAGCAAATCTTTACCACAAGCACATCAGACAGAACACTAACCTCAAGGATATATAAAGCTCTCAAAAACCTTAATACCAAAAAAAAAAAAAAAACAACTCAGTCAATAAATGGGCCAAGGAACTGAACAGACAATTCTCAGAAGGTGATACACAATCAATCAACAAATATATGAAAAAATGTTCAACATCTCTAGCAATTAGAGAAATGCAAATCAAAACTCCTCTAAGATTTTATCTCACTCCAGTCAGAATGGCAGCTATCAGAAACACAAACAACAATAAATGCTGGTAAGGATGTGGGGAAAAGGGCTCACTCTTACATTGCTGGTGGGACTGCAAATTGGTGCAGCCAATCTGGAAAGCAGTAGGTAGATTCCCAGGAAAACTTGGAATGGAACCACCATTTGACTCAGCTATCCCACTCCTTAGTCTATTTTCAAAAGACTTAAAAAACAGTTTACTACAGAAACACAGCCGCATCAATATTTATAGCAGCACAATTCACAGTAGCTAGATTGTGAAAACAACCCCGATGCCCATCAGTAGATGAATGGATAGGGAAAATTTGGTATATATACACAATAGAACTCTACTCAGCACTAAAAGAGAATAAAATCATGGCATTTGCAGGTAAATGGATGGAGTTGGAGAAAATAATGCTAAGTGAAGTTAGCCAATCCCCCAAAACAAAAGGTCTAATGATTCCTTTGCTATGATGATACTGACTTATAATGGCAAGGGAAGGGGAATGGGAAGAATGAAAGACCATTAAATTGAACAAAGAGTAGGGGAGAGGGGTCAAGAGGATAGGAATAATGGTGGAATGAGTTAGACATCAATACCCTAAGTACATGTATGAAAACACAAATGGTGTGAAAATACTTTACGTAAAACCAGTGACTTGAAAAATTGTGTTTTTTATATGTAATACAAAATGAATGGCACTCTGCAAGCATGTATAACAAATAATAATAATAATAATAATAATAATAATAATAATAATAATATATCTGGAATATTGGTTGGAAAAAAAATATATTTGAAAATATCACCCAAAGGGATGGATGGAGTCAAATGTAAACCAGGGAGAAAAATAAACATAGCATATAATTAGACAATTGTACATTTTCTATACAAATTGTAGAATGAATTGAAAGTTAAAAGATATTTAGGTTATAAGCTTGATTCATGAAAAACATAATTAAACATTTGAAATTTATTATAAATTATTTATAGTTTTTCTTTTCATTTATGTATACATGTTTTTTTTCTAACTTGTCCATTTACACCTAATGATTGTAGAGCATTATTGAAGGTTTACAAATATTAAGAGAACACAAAATTATATAAGTGCATACACATATTACATATATACACACATGTATGTATAAATATCTGTGACAATGTAATAAAAGTAAAGCCTAAAGTACTCTCAAATAGATTCATTAATTTTGATTCTGTTAAATGTCAGAGAGGACCAGTTTGCTTAAAACAATACCATTCAAGTTAAAGTGCTTGGTTAGCTGTCATTTATTCTGAAATACTTTATATATTAGCTTTTCTCTTTCTTTGGTACCGGAGATTTAACTCAGGGGCACTTGACCACTGGGCCACATCCCCAGCCCTTTTTTATATTTTAATAGAGACAGGGTCTCACTGAGTTGCTAAGTGCCTGGCCATTGCTGAGACTGGCTTTGAACTCGTGATCCTCCTGCCTCAACCTCCCAAGTGCTGGGATTACAGGCATGCGCCACCATGCCTGGCTATATATTAGCTTTTCTGAGCCCTCTAAGTACCCAGTTCAAATATCACTTTTTTAAAGTACCCAGTTTTTCATTTGAAGGAAGAGTTATCAATTAGTTCTCTGTGCTACTTATTTCATAATTTTTTTTTTAGTACCTCAATGGCATCTATCCCACAAGTCATTCTAATTTGCCAGTTGGTTTTACCCATAAAATTAACTATTTGAATTAACTTTTTTCAAAATAGATTCTAATAGTTATATACTTCCATTCTGATTATGCATACAGCCATGTTTTTGCACTCATCAAAATAATCTTTCCAAATTGAAATAAAGTATTTAAAGTGAAAGGCCTTTATTTACTATTCAAAAGAAAACTATCAAATAGAGGTATTTTGGATTAGGCAGAAGGGAATAAAGGAGGGTAGGAGGTAGGGGAATAGGAAGGATAGTAGAATGAATTGGATATTCTTACCCCATATGTATATATGACTACGTGAATGGTGTAGTTCTACATCATGTACAACCAGAAAAATGAGAAGTTATACTTCATTTATGTATGATATTTCAAATGCATTCTAATGTCATGTGTAACTAACTAGAACAAATAAAAAATATGTATAAATGATGAAAAAATGAAAATATAGGTAAAATTCTGTAGAAAGTTTACATAAATATATATGATGTCACTAGTGCAAAAAAAGAAATCTGTCAGAATATTTATTATTATCTCAAAACAAATATCTCAAAAATTTGGTCAGTTAAATAGTAATACAAAATTCCTTATCCTCTAAATAGATAATTTTATTTGTACATTTTAATGGAAATATATCTTCAATAATTTTACTGTTAATAAATAATTTAATATTATGTTAGCATTAATGTATGATTAGACTCCTTAAAAGCTCCATATCATTTACACATGAATTAAATTCTAAGCAGAATTTTGAAGTCTTTTTCTGAATAATCCAAAATATAATTCTCTAATTTTTAACTTCTTATCCTTATTGCTCTCTATCCTAAAATATGTCATAATCCCTATATTCAGATGTTTTGACAAATTTATATTCATTTTCTAAAGCTGGTCATTACTTGAAATTTTTAGTAACTGATTCTCTGTTTACTAACTTACTTATTAAGCTAATTTTGAATTCTATTCACAATATTATTTATTTGAATTCTATTCACAATATTATGAATTGGGATTTCTATTGTCAAAATACTTGATATCTTCTGGCTTTTGTATCAGAGCAATATATCAGAACATGAATTTGTAAGTATTCCCCATACTACTCTTTTTTTCAAAGAGTCGAAGAATTGGTGTTAATTCTTTCTTGAATTTTTGTGGAATTCCTCTTTAAGACTATCTTTTCTTGGGCTTTTGGGAGAAGTTTGGTTGCAACTTCAATTTCTTTATTTGTAGTTAGTCTGTTCAGGCTATTCTTGATCCAGTCTTGGTAGGGTATATATTTCTAGGAATCTGTTCATTACCTCTAGGTTATTCAATTTGGGGGGCATGCAATTTTTCATAATAGTCCATTATGTTTCCTTTACTTTTGAGGCATCTATCTTACTGTTTCACTTTTTTATTTCTGATTTTATTAATTTTAGTTTTTCTCTCCTTTTATTCTTAATTAGACTGGTGTAGGATTTGTTGAGTGTATTTTGAAGAAAATAACTCTCCTTTTGATAAAGTAAAACATCTTATACATTTCCTGAAGGTAGAAAGAAACAAATAAATCTTTCTTTGTAATTCAATAGAATGATTCTTTATAAAATAATGAAAGTTCTCACTTATTTTACTAAAATTAAATAAAAACAATAAAAATACCAACAAGATTTTTCTTATGGATTTAGGTAAAATCAATTATATATGAAAAAAATAGTAAAAAAAAAAACTATTGCTTAAAGAATTTATTAAGAAAAGAAAATCTACAAGGAACAACAATTATCAGGGATAGAATATTTAATAAAATATCAAGTTGTAGGGTATAAATAATTAGATAAATTGGTATAGAATGAAAGGATTGATATATACTATATTATATGTGAAATTTTGCATATAATAAAGATAGAAGATTACAGGAAATGTATAAACTTTTAAGTACATATTATAGGGCAAATTGATAAGTAATTTGGATATAAAGGTCACTCATTTCTTAAAATAAACATAAAAATTGAGTCCAAATAGCTTAGGGATCTAAATGTAAAAAATGAAAATAAACAAAATTAAAAGAAAATGTTGTTGGGTTCCGGGCAGGAGGCTGCGCCTCCCAGGCAGAAGGCCACACCTCCCAGGTACTTTGTAAAAAGACTGCATTTCCCAGGGTCCTCGGCCTGGCCAGCAAACCTGGCCAGCAGGTACCCTGGCCACTACTTCCTGACCTCCGGCAACCTATAGGGAAAGGACCCACTCCAGGGGGCTTTCTGACCACCACCCTGCTATTTAAGCCTCCCCTAGACTGAATCCGCGCGTGCTCTGTTCGCGCCTGCCCCTGATTTCTTTTGTCCCTGTTTTCCCTTCTCCCCCTTCCACGCATGGCCCCTAATAAACTTCCCTTTTATTAAAATGGCATTCCCAGCATAAGAAACTTTGCCTAAATTCTAACAAATGTGGATGAATTTCTTTTTGAAATTGTAACTGTTACATAAATATGAAATTATACTTATGGAATATGATCTGAAGTTTTGATGTATATATTATAAATTATTTAAATAAGAATAAACATATATATCTTCAAATATTTTTTATTTCTTCATGATGAAAACATACAATTTCCTTTTTTTAAGTTTTTTGAAATACATAGTGCCTTTTTATCATCTATATTCACCCTACTGTGCAATAGCAAAGATCTTCTTACTTATAACTAAAAATGTGTCTTGATTCCCAGTGATAAACCAGTTCTTGTTACCATGGGTTATCTGTCAGGAGTTCTGCTCCCTGAAATGTTGAAGTTTGAACATTAGAGAAGCACACTGAGGCAAACATATAAAGTAGGGTTTATTTAAAATGGGGTAACATGGACTTCTCCGGGGAGGGAGAAGGGGGCCATTGCTGGTATCTGGGTATCTCAAGAAGCAAGGCAAGTCTGCATTTTTTATGTGTCCTAGGGCTTCTTTTGTTCTCCTGCTCTTTCCCTTATCTCTGTCCTTCATGCCTAAGTGGCCAGGCCAAGTGGGATGGCGAAAATGTGAGAAGCAGTTGGGCTGAAGGGGGAAGGGCAGGATGGTGCAGCCCAGGACACATTAACAACTGTATATCTCCCTGTAGGGAGGGGCAGTTCCTGGGACAGGTTACCTTGACAACAGGAGCAAGGACAGGTTCTTGATAAGGGTGGAGGAAAGGCTCTGAAGGAATTAATATTTCAATCCCTTAGGGGACAGTCTCTAACTTCCCTGACTCACTCAAAATTGGCTTCCTTGATCCAAACCTATCTATACTGACTGCCTGTCAGATTCTAGCTTCATTCTCATCCCTCCTTCTTCCTTATTCTCCCCAGTTCTGTTAACTGTCATTTAACTGTCATCTATTCTTGTTTTTTTTTTTTTTTTTGAAATAAACATTTTCAGATAATGTAGTACTTGTCTTTCTGTGCCTAGATTTTCCCACTTAACATAATGATCTCCAATTCCATCCACCCTTTTTCAAATGACAAGATTTCATTTTTTTCCCCCTGAGGTTGGATAGTATTCTGGTGCATGACTGTACCACATTTTCTTTATCATTATTAGTTGATAAACACTTAGGTTGTTTTCATTTCTTGTCTAATTTGGAAAGTTTACAATAAACATAGGAGTACAGATGTTTCTTTGACATACTGTTTTCAATTCCTCTGAATATGTGCCTAGCACTGGGATTGCTGGAGCATATGGTTGTTCTATTTCTAATTTTTGAGGAACCTTCATACAGTTTTCCAAGTTTGTCCCAATTCACATTCTCACCAATATGTGCAAGGGTTCTGTTTTCTCCACATCTTCACTAGCACTTAGTATCTTTTGTCTTTTTCATAATAGTCACTCTCATTTGAATAATGTAATATTGTGGTTTTGATTTGCAGTCCTCTAGTAACTACTCATCCTGAGGGTTTTCTCATATTTGTAGTGGTCATTTGGTTTCTTTCCATAAATATCTGTTTAGGTTTATTGCCCATATTTAAATCATTTTATTTATTTGCTTTTTGTTTGCTTGTTTTTATATTTCTTTCTTTCTTTTCTTTCTTCTCTCTCTCTCTCTCTCTTTTTTTTTTTTTTTTGCTAATGAATTATTTGAGTTCTTTATATATCTGGGTATTAATCCCTTGTCAAATGTAAGCTTTACAAAAATCTCCCATTAAAGAAAAGCCAAGGAAAAGATGGTTTCTCTACTGAGTTCCACCAGACATTTAAAAATGACCTAATAGTAATTTTTTTTTCTAAATTATTCCAGAAAAATAAATTCTCATCAATTTATTCTATGAGGCCCCTATTACTCTAATACCAAATTCAGACAAGGACACACACACACACACACATAAACATAAACAGAAAGCTATATTCTAATGTCCTCAGTAAATATATATTCCAAATTCTTGACAAAATACTAAGATCTGAATTCAATGGTACACTAAAAATTTATTCTGCATAATCAAATGTCATTCGTCCTAAAGATGAAAGGATTATTCAACATGTGAATTGATAAATGTGTTACACTATGTCATCAGAATGAAGAACAACAACAAAAAAATGACAATTTCAACACATACATAAGAGGCATTTTATAACATTTATTATCCTTTTGTGATGGAAACTCTGAACAAATTGGGTTTTGAAGGAAAATAATCCAACATAATAAAGGTTGTGTATAACAAGCCAAGGACTTAACATCATACTGAATGGGGAAAAAGCTGAAAGCTTTCTAAGATCTGGAACAAAATGAAGATGCCTACTTGTCAAATTTTATTCAACCTTGTACTGGAAGTCCTAGTCAGAGCATTCTGTCGAGAAAAGGAGTAAAAGTCATCCAAATTAATAAGGAGGAAGTCAAATTGTCCATGTTTGCCAATGACATGATCTTCCTAAAGATTTTGCCAGGAAACAGTTAGAAGTAATAAATGAATTCAGCAAAATTACAATTTACAAAGTCAATATATAATATCAGTTGTATTTCTATAAGTCACTGGTGAATTATCTAAAAATCAAGAAAGACATCCTTTTACAATAGGTATAAAAAAATATAAAAAGCATAGGAATAATCTCACAATGAATACCAAATATTAAAGAAAGAAATCAAAGATGAAAGGCACAAAGAATAAGAAGACATACCATGATTTTTAATTAGGAGTATCCAAAGTTAAGATGTCCATATTACCCAAAGTGATCTACACACTCAATGCAAGCTCTATCAAAATGCCAGTGGCATGTTTCGTGGAAGTAGGGAAAAATTCTAATACTCATATAAAACCACAGAAGATCCTAAATGTAAGTGTTCTGTGTTGAGGTCTCTGATAGCTTCATGACTGTGGCATGCTTGGTGGCTAGGAAGCTTCTGTGCAAAGACACAGAATGCCTGACTGCTAGGAAAGCTTTTGTGCATAGACATGGAATGCCTAGCTGTTGCAGCAATGCCCTGCATAAAGAGGCTCTGGGCTAGGGTCTTATCAGCCTCTACCTTGATCTCAGGTACTCATGTCCTGTGAATAAGGAAACTCTCTTGTTAGACAACCACAATGTTTCACCAAGCTCCACTATACCTGAACCTGCTCACATAACAGTCAGTTTAAACAATGGACTTTCTTGAGAGCTACACAAATCTCCTAAGATTGCACACCACAACTATAATATGTAACTGAGGAATAAGCAGCATAATGTTAAAAACTCTATAACCTGCCTAATGACACAATAAACAATAATGTACTACTGATGTCAATGACCTTATGTAACATATTTATATAAATAAAGATAGTAGCTTGGCCATTTTGTCAGGCTCTAGGGTGGAAAAATTCCCGGGAGGTAGGCGCAGAAAAAAATGAATCTCTCCAGGTATGAGATGGATGAAGTTTCCTTGAAGCCATAGATCCGTGAGGGTGTCAAACCAGGCTTCTGCAGAAAGTCACTGAAGGAGTCAGCTGGCTCTCTTCTCGAAGAGCATGTAGAAATTGTAGGCCTTGTGAGTTTACAGGTAACTCTATTACGAAAGCAACAAAGGGAAAGAAGGTGAGAAGGATTATTGTCCATAGGCCTGTGTTCCCCCAGGTGGGACTTATGATGAAGAGGCCAATGGAGAGTGCGAGGCACATCATAATGAGTATAGGGTGGCAGGTTAGGCACCTCTCAGAGCAGGCTGACAAAGAGTCTAAGCCATCTCTGGTTGGAAAGTCATCCGTTGGTTTTTTCAACAGTTGATAATCCCTGAGGAAAAGCTAGTTAAAGGTTTAAAACAAGAAAAACAGAAAAGATTATTTTGAGTCAGTATCGGGCACACGAGAGAAACAAATTTTTAGGGGACTGGTGGGAATGGGAGAGCAAGTATACTGATGTAGTTGTTTGTTGTCCTTTTGTAGATCTTCAGTTGGTTGAGCAGCTGGTTTCAGTCTGGAAATATGAATCCAAGATGTCAAGTTCCCTGAGGTTTCATGAAGCTTAGCAGCTGTGGGTGTGCACAGCAAACCTGGAAGGGCCTGTCCACTTTGGGGCAAGGAAGACTGATCCAGTGTCCTGGGGAGGGGAGAAATATACCCAAGAATTGGGTGTTAAGGGAAATGAAGTAGTAAGTCTACTTGGGTCAGGCAGGATGTAATCTTGGCATGTCCACAGCTGATGTCTGATGAAGGATAAGAGAGGAGAAGAGAGATCTTTGGGCAAGGGTCCTTGAATTGGGGAAATTCTGGGTGGAAGAGCTGGCTGCCCGAAAATGACCTCAAAAGAAGATAGTAAGGAAGGTTTCTTTGGGAGGACTCGGAGGCTGAAGAGGGTGAGGGGAAGTAGTTTGACCCAGTCCAAGCAAAGCTCCAGGGAGAGTATAATCAGAATATTCTTAAGAGTTTTATTGGTCCTCTCTACCTTCCCTGAAGACTTGGGGTGATATGGGATGTGAAAGCACCAACGTATGTTAAGAGAAGTAGAAACATTTTGGGTGAAACAAGAGACAAATTCAGGCCCATTGTCAGACTGGATGGACATGGGCAACCCGAAATGGGGAAGAATTACTGAGACTAAAATAGAAGCTACTGTGGAGGCCCTTTTGTTGGAAGTAGGGAAGGCTTCTACCCATCCAGAGAAGGTGTCTACCAAGACCAGAGATATTTGTGTTTCTGGACAGTTGGCATGTTGGTGAAGTCTATTTGCCAATCAGCTCCTGGAAGCTGACCTCGAGCTTGGTGAGAGGAAAATGTTCCCGGTTTAAGGGAGGTATATGGGTTGGTGTGCTGATGTGCAGTGCACGTGGAGGTGAGTTGATGAAGAAACTATGTGTCCTCTGGATTCAGGGTGAGGAAAGAGATAGTGAAAGTTTTGAGGGCATGAGTGTTAGGATGGAAGAGAGAATGGAGATAGGAGAGGATTGACTGTACTGAAGGGGATGTGGAGGTCTGGGTAGTGGATTGGACTGGAGCCAGAAGAAAAGGAGAAGATAGTACTGCTTCCTTTGCTGCCCTATCAGCCTTCATGTTTCCCTGAACTATGGGAGAGTCCCCACTTTGGTGTGAAGGACAATGGGAGATCCCTATTAGTTTGGGCAGAAGAGAGGCTTGCAGGAGCTTTGATATTAATTTAGAATTACTAACTGCAGAGCCTTTTGTGGTCAGGAGCCCTCACTCCTTCCATATTGCTGAATGAGTAAGCATAATATGGTAGACATATTTGGAGTCTGTGTAGAGGGTAAGTTTTGGTCAGCAGCTAATTCGAAGGCACGAATAACAGCTATTAATTCACCTGTTGGTTTGTGGTGTTGGGGAAGAAGGGGTGCTGCTTCAATAACCTCTGATAGGGAGACGATAGCATAGCCAGCAAAACGTTGTCCACCCTTAAAGAAAGAGTAGCCATCTGTGAACCAGATTAAGGAAGGATCAGGAAGTGGTCCCTCTTGAATGTGAGAGGGGTGAGGGATTAAAGCCTCGAGCATCTCTCTACAATCACACTATGGGGGTTCTGAGGAGACTGGAAGGAGAGAAGCTGGGTGTAAAGAGAAACAGGGTTGGAAAGAGATTGAAGAGTCATGTAGAAAAGAAACGAGGAGAGAGAACATGACAGGGTGGGAGAGTTTGAAGGCTCTTATTCGTTAGTAGATCTTTTAAATGGTGAGGAGAGGCAATCGTGATGTGAGCACCAAAGGTCACCTTTTTTGATTCCTGTAGAAGTAGGGTAAGCAGCAGCCAGAGCCCAAAGACAGGGGGCCCATCCACATATGGTGGGGTCAAGGTGTTTAGAAAGGTAGGCAACCGGAGCAAAAGTGGAGGCCTTGTGTTGGCCTAAAACACCTAGAGCCAGACCTTTCACCTCATGGACATAAAGGGTGAATGGCTGAAGAAGGTCTGGGAGGTGATGAGCTGGAGCTTGTAATAGTGCCTGCTGCAGATACCTAAACTCAGCCTAAATGCTTTCAGGGAGGGGCTTTTCCTTAACCCCCTTGGCTGCCTCATATAGGGGTTTTGCATAAAGAGAGAAATTGGGAATCCAGGCACGGAAATATCCCGCTAGGCCTAGGAAGGAAAGAATCGCTTTCTTTGTCTTGGAACATGGAAGAGCCTCGATGAGAGCCTTTATGTCTACAGTAATGGACCTAGACTGATCAGAAATCTGAACTCCTAGGTAAACTACCTGGGTCTGAGCAAGTTGCACCTTAGATGGGGAAACACGATACCCAAGAGAGGAGAGAAAATTTTAAAAGAGTGCAAGAGTCCTCACGAGCTGTGAAAAGGAAGGGCTGCAGAGGAGAAGGTCATTTACATACTGCAGGACAGTGGAGTCAGAGAATTTAAGGTCTTTGAGGTCAGCAACCAGTGTCTGTCCAAAGATATGAGGGCTGTCTCGAAAACCCTGAGGGAGGTCTGTCCAGGTCAATTTGTTGGGACCGTTGTGTGTTGGGGTCAGTCCAGGTGAAGGCAAAGAGTTCTTGCAATTCCTGAGCTAAAGGGACAGTGAAAAAAGTGTCCTTGAGATCAATAACTGAGAAATGGGTAGATATGGAAGGAATTAGGGAAAGAATGGTATAAGGATTTGGGACCACAGGGTGTATAGGCCTGACAGCCTTGCTGATGAGACGAGGATCTTGGACTAGCCAATACGACCCATTGGACTTCTGAACTGCCAATATAGGAGTATTATAAGGGGAATGGGTGGGTCTGAGGAAATGATTCCACAGAAGAACTGAAATAATGGGTTGGAAACCTCTAAGGCTAGTGGCTGGAAGTGGATATTGGGCTCTGTTGGGGATACACCAGGGATTTTTAAGGTGGATTTGTACAGGGTCGCAATGAGCAAGGGAAGGGTTCTGGGTTTCCTAAACATTGGGGTCTACCAGATTGGTGGGGGCAGGGTACTAGGAGGTTTCTGCATCAGTCAAGAGCTGAGGGTTTTCTGCATGGGTAAAGAGTTGGGGGGGTTCCTGCATCAGTAGAAGGTTGAGGGGTTCCTTCAGAGGCACTGGTGGCCTCTAAAACTGCAAGGAGAAAGACAGAGGTGGAGATGGAGTGAGACAAACTAGGGAGCACAACTGAGCTAGGCAGATTAGAGAACACAACTGAGGCCTGAAATTTGGCCAGTACGTCTTGGCCCAGTAAAGGCACAAGACATTGAGGTGTTACTAGGAACTGATGGGTGAATAGGTGGTGGTGTAGCCAGCAAGACAGCATAGGAGTCTTGCGGGGGCGAATAGCATTTTTCTCTACCCCGACAATAGGGGATGGTGCTATGGTAGTGGGGTCCCAGAACTCCTTCAAGACTGAAGAAGTGGCTCCTGTGTCCAGCAGGAAATTTATGGGGCAGCCATCAACAAGGAAGGTAACCCTGGGCTCCTGCAAGGCAGTGTCAATGGTCAGGAAAGGAGCCCCTGGTCCCCATCAGTCCTCTGTACCCAATGTCAGCAGATTGGGGTTTGTGTCTGGTCCATCCCCCCTGCGGGGACTGGGGCAGTCAACACCCCAGTGTCCCACTTAGGAACATTTAGGGCACGGACACTTAGGGGCCCTGAGATTAGGGCAGGCCCTAGCCCAATATCCTTCATTCTCCCACCTATAGCAAGGCCCTGGGGGTTCCCCATGTATGGACTTACAAACCCCTGTTTTTGAGGTCTGAGTGATGTTGGGGCCCCGAAGGGCTTGAGCCAGCATTTGAAACATTGGTCGTTCATATTTTTGAAACTTGCGACTCTCCATCTCCTCTTCTCAATTATCATATGCCTTAAAGGCTGTGGCCAAAATCTCGGTCTGAGGTGTTGCAGGCCCTTGCTCCAACTTTCTTAATTTAGCCCATATGTCATGGTAGCTTTGATATAGAAAATAAGTCATAAGGACTTGGCAGCCCTCTGGGGACTTGGGGTCTAGATTTGTGTACCGCTGAAGCTCTTTTGTCAATTGATCAAGAAACTCAGAGGGAGTCTCTTTTCTTTTTGGTATAATTTCCTACAGTTTATCAAAATTAACGGGTTTCTGAGCTGCTTGCCTAAGACCAGCCACTATGCAAGTGACAAACTGGACTCTTAAGGTCACGCCCGGTGATGAATTATAGGCCCAGTTCAGATTTGCGTCTGTCAGGACCAATGGGAAAGTCCGGGTTCTGTTAGTCTCATCTGCATAGTCTCTTGCCTGTTCCCAGACTCGCCTGCACTCCTCTGGACATAGGGTATTTGCTAAAATGACGTAAGCATCATGAAACGTAAGATTATATGCTTGAGTGACCCATTGAAATTCTTTCAAATATGTTGTGGGGTGTGTAGCGTAAGAACCCAATCGCTTCTCAATCTGGGAATGATCTGCCATGGAAAATGGAACATGAACTTTTAATTACTCCCTCTGCCCCAGCTACCTCCCACAAGGGTGCTATGGTCTGCATCAGCTATTCCGCCTGCTTTTTTTGAACAGGTGATACGGGGACTAAAGTCGGAATTGAGCAGCAGTGAGTTTGGAATTGGCTCTAAAGCTGCATTGGGAAAAGCTGGAACGGGGGACGGGGCTGAATCGGTTGCAGGAAATGACGTAGGAGGAAGAGACAGAAGAGGAGGGCCTAAAGGCAAGGTTGGGGCGGAAGGAGCTGGCAGATACATGAGAGGCAGAGCTGAGGGAGGAGTAGGGTTCCTAGAATGGTGGTAAGGGGGGAGCTGAATCTCTAATCCTGGGCCGAAGTCCAGGTCACCTAGAGATGACTCGCTCAGTTGGCATGGAAGGAGGGCTTAAGCACAGCCAGCACGAGCACCTAGTGAGGGGTTTAGACTGAGGAGAAGAAACGCATCTGCATATGGTAGCTCCTCCTGCTGTCTTTGTCGACAAAAGTCAAACACCTGCTGCAAAGCAGCAGTGTCCACTGAACCCAAACTCGGACACCGATTTGTTAGAGGATATTTGGGCCAATTGCGAGTGCATATCGTAACCTTTTTTTTTTTTTTTTTTTTTTTTGCCATATCTTGGAACTGAGGCCAAGGTTGGTCAAGTTATCAAGCAGAAGCTATAGAGGGCAGTCGGCTGGGGCAGATGGGATGGAAAGGAAAGTTACCAATAGCGAATGACTGCTAGAATGAGAAGTAAAAGGATTAGCAGAGTAAAAAATAAAGTAATCAGAGTACATTCAGCTAGTAAAGGTTGGCTTAAGTCGTCTAGGAAAGATGAAGGGGTTTGATTTTGAGGTGCTGATGAAGGAAGTGCCCCCGTGTTTTGTTCTGCATGGAACAGTCTGGGGCGCAGGGCTGTGGGCGAATGGGGGCACATGGCTCAGAGACAGGCGGTGTCCCTGGCCGCGGTGGGGTCTGGCCTGGACAAGCACAGAGACGGTAGGCTTAAAAGTAGATTGGAGGAGGAAGAGCAGGACGGATAGAGGAAAAGAGACAGACCTGCCCAGGCGTGCGGATAGATTACATACTGAGAGACTGAGAAAGCGCGGGCGCATGGACTAAGCAAGATTTAAGTCTGTGTCTCAGTACATTGGAGCCAGGCAGACATGGGGTCTGAGTCCCGTTTGAACGGGAAAGAGAGAGCCAAAGGCCTGAAGGGAATAGGGCATTGGGCTGGACGAATGTCGGACAAGTGGTCGCTGTTCACTATCGGGGGAGGGCGTGCATAGACGCACAGCAGGGATACAAACTGACCGGAAGATTGCAAATTCAACTGTTCTCTGGAAAGAGGAAGGGAGATTAATTCCCACTGTGGAGGGCATGATGGGTTAAGAGCTCCCAAGATGGAACGAGCTTACCCATCTGGAGACCTGGCAGTGGAAGGTCAGTGGAAAAAGTCAGCGGTTGGAAGGTGCCGAAAAGCTGTTCCCAGAATAGCCTTTGTCCACTGGCTGGAGATGTACTCCTCTGCAGGCCGGGCGCCATATATTGGAAAAAGCCACACCAAGAACATCTTGTAGAAAAGGGGTTTATTAGGGTGGCACGTGGAAGGGAAGGAAGGACAAGGGAAAAGGAAGAACAAGGCGAAGAAGGAGTTTCAGTCCAGAGCAGGCTTAAATAGCGAACTGGTGGTCAGAGGGACCCCTGGAGCCAGTCTGTGTCCCCATAGGCTTCCAGAGGTCAAGAGGGGGTGGGGAGGGCACCTGGCCGGCCTGAGGCACTTGGGAGGTGTAGTCTTTTCTCAAAATACCTGGGAGGTGTGGCCTCCCTGCCCAGAATCCAACACTCTAGAGCAAAAAGAATATAGTAGGAGGCATTACATTAACTGCCTTCAAAATATACTGAAAATTTATAGTGATCAAAAGAGCATGGTATTGGGATAAAAACAGACACATGGACCAGTGGAACATTCATCAAATGCCATTTCTGTATAGAAAACATAGAAGCAAACCTACACACTGATAGTCACTGATTCATGACAAAGATACTAAGAACATACATTGGAGATAATATAGTCTTTTTAATAAACAGTGCTGGCAAATTTCTATATGCAGATTCTAAGGAATGAAGCTAGATCCCATCTCTCACCAGTTGCAAAAACTAACTCAAGAGAAGGAAATAGTTAAATGTAAAACCTGAAATTATGAAACTACTAGAAGAAAATAGAGGGGGCATTTTTAAGTTATTGAAATGGGCAAGGATGTTTGGACAAGATCCCAAAACCACAGACACAAAAGCAAAACAATACAACAACAACAACAACAACAACAAATGAATGGAATTATATTAAACAAAAGCTATACATAACAAAGAAAACATTCAATATGGTGGATTATTTTACATCTTTGATATAAGAAAAAAATTTCTACTGATAGTCATATACAAGCACAATAAAAATGACACATTTGAAGACACAAAACTAAACATTTCCCCTACATCTACTTAGACATAAACTCATAAACAAAATTAAGTCATGGTCAAATAGGAGGAAATATTTATAACATAGGAAAGATGAAAAGATGATATTAGTGATGTATAAACAACTCTTAAAAGATGTGAGAAAATAAAAACTTGATAGAGAAAATTAGCTAAAGACATATATAGACAATTCATAATTATATAGAAAATGGCTGTTTGATTTGTGAAATGATATTCAGTCCAATACATAATTAAAGAAATGCAAAGTAAAAGTATTCTCAGCTACCATGTCTAACACACAAGATAGCCAACATTTTGTAACTATAAAAATCTACTCTGTTGTTAAGGTAAATGAGAAACAAGAACCCCAATAATACAATATTAATGGGAGTTGAAATACTATGTGAAGAAAATGATTTAACATTGCTAACTGAAAGTTAATGGGCTTGCTTTTGATTCAGAAATCCCAATTTTACAAATTTATATTATATTATGTAATTTGTGTTTTATTAACAAACTTATGTAAATACATATGCACAATTTTATTCATTGGTGCTCTCTAATTTTCAAAATTGGAAACAATCTATTAGCCAAATATGAGAGGAATTAAATCATCTATAATACATCCTTAGAAAGAAGGACTATGCAGCCATTAACAAATTTGAAATATCTCTATGTGTTGATGTAGTGTGTTTGAAAGGGTATTGTTGTTTAGTGAATAAACCAAAAGGAAACAAGGTATCTGTAGTATATCTTATTTAGCCTAAGGTTAATTAGTCTATAAGAGGCTATATTTTTCTATCTTATATTCTCACTTTTCATATCAACCTAAAAATATTATTCTTTCTCTCTACTTCTAAACTCCTAACTATGTATCTGGCACTGCATGTGTAGTAGGCAATCATCTAGTAGAGCAACATATACAGAATTCTTTGAAAGCATAGTTAGAACATACAAAAGTGTGTGTGTGTGTGTGTGTGTGTGTGTGTGTGTGTGTGTGTGTTTGTAGAAAACATTTTGTAAGTCACAATTTGGCCATCCCTTAGGAAATGATATACTTGGATGTTAGTTATCCTGAGAATTCTTTGCTCTTATTAGATATTTTCCTGCAAAACAGAGGACATAAATCCTTCACAGTATCAAGTGATGATAAATTTTCATATTGTATAGCGCATCACATTTAGCAAGTGGTACAATACTTCACATAAGTGAGTTATAGTAAATTTTAGAAAAGTTAATTTGATAAATTTTCTAAGAACATACATAATAAAGTAGTCAAAGTTAATATTTCTAAAATAACATTTAAATCAGTCATATGTTTTATGTAGGATTAAGTGCTTAGGGAGAAAAAAAAATGAATCATCAGTGCTCTCTACTCCTCAGGATGATGAGTTAAGTATGGAAGTGCAGAAGCTTTGCCCAAATAAGCATATACAAATCTGTGTTAAACTATTAAAGCTTAGTGTTTAAACTACTATTTATACTTCAGCTTGTAGATATGGGTGAAATGTTACTGATAAGATAAAATAATGATTTAAAACTGACAAGCCTTTTAAGTTTTAAGTTTTATGTTATATTCACTGTTTTAAACAAAACTGCATATAATTGCATTTATTGGCCTGTGTTCACATGATGTTATATTATTTTCCCTCACAGCATGTATTGTACAGATACATGGTATGTGTGATTGTTGAATCAGGACAAATCAATCATATAATATGAGAAAATTCTAGTTTATTATATAATTAAACATTTATATAGTGTTTCCATTGGGATGTTTGTGTAAAATGAGATAATTTTATAATATGCATATAATATCTGAATATGGTAAAGAACTCTTTCTACTGGTTTATGCTTTTATTAGAGATGATTAAATAGGAGAACTCTAATACTGTTTCCAACCAAATTCTGTTGGAGCCATTGCTTTTCTTTGGCTTATCCTGCTTCATCTGCTAAGCATATCTTGTCTCATCTTTTTATGCCCTTTTAAAGCCCATCTACATATATAAATACTCAGATATCTCCTTCTTTAAATTCCTGTACTGAACACTGGTAAGACCTCTATTTTTTTGTTCACTTTTGGTTCTTTTATGCTTATTTTTATATACATTCTTCTGTCTTAAAGCTGAATTATGCTTTATCGGTTGAAAATAATTCTGTTAATATGTCTTAAAGCTAAATTATGCTTTATAGATTGAAAATAAATTTGTTAATATCCTCAATGCAAAACACAAGATTTTACATAACAACCATTTAAAATAGGTTTAAATATTTTGTTATGATTATAAAACACCCAAGAAAGAATTTTTCCATAGAGTATCACTAATTCTTTTTAGAAGTATTGGTCCATAATTCATATTCTAGTTAAAACTTATTTAAAAAAAAACACTTGAGTAAAAGCTTTTAGAAACCTGTGCACTTTTAAAAACAGGACTTCTGAAAATAACCTCTATTAATCTGACCTCTTGCTTTGAATGTAAACCTGAGCACATTTCTTTAATGTTTAACTGATTTGTCCCACATAACGCATGCAGAACATTGAGAAAAGTAATTGTTGTGTATATAGTTCTCAATGGGCACCAGATGATAAGTATAGACTTAGTAGCTTGTTTGCCTGAGATTGGATATCATTATGTTGGGAAGACTCTACATGCTATACAAAATTTGTCTGAACTACAGTCCAACCACCCAGTGTAAGTTTGAAATTTATCACTAATTTTTCTCCTCCTTTTAGATTATGCTGACTTAGAGTATTCTCATGATTGTGGTCTATACTTCATGGAATCAACAAAGTGGTATGTTTTAATAAAGAAGCATATTATGTTCTAAAAGTTCTTCCCTTATTATTTCTTTACATATATATTACAAAATTATCTTTCTGTATTTTAATCATTCAATTTTCCCTTAAACTAATTCACCTAACTTTTAAAAAATATTTTTTTCTTTAGGTTTCTATGACACTTTCTTTCTTCTCACTCTGTATTTCCCTTCTTATAGCACATTTTGAACACATTTTTATATTTCCCTGCTTCTGAAAACCATTATTGTACATTTCACATCATTTGATCTTATTAGGTTTCAAACTATAACTAGAAGAAAAACATTATTTTTGTGTTATATATAACAGCAGTACCAAATTGTTCATAATGAAAATGTTTTGGGAAGGGAGTTCCATCTGGAATAGATGTCATCAGAGATGAGGAGATGGAAATTTTCACAAGAAAAGCATATAGATTGTTCCTTGTTTGTTTGGAAATAGTTGAGGATCACTGGTATCATTAGCCATAAAAGTCACTCAATAATCAGGAATATTAAGCTTTCATACAGCAGAGATGGCCACATTCTGGTTATTTATCTAGACTAGATTTGTTTCTCAGAATGTGTATATTAAATGCCAAATATAGGTTGCTGTATATATGGTTCTACTTTACAACTTCCTAATCAAGAACTGATATGCCATCTCAACTCTTGTATATTATGCAAAAAGGTGCATTCTCCAAGATTTATGGGTCTTCTAAATATTCATATAAATAATCAATATTCACTACATTTGTAGAATTATAATCTTGCTAGAATATATGAAGTTTTTTTCTCTCAAAGTATTAAAATAAAATAAAAACCATTTTTCTTACCAGCAAATTACCTATAAATTACAAAAGAGCATTGCATAACTCTACCTGAAACATAATTTTGCTAACTGTAACTTAAGCACTAGTCATGCTGTTATTCAATAGAGCTTCCTCCCTAACCCTCAACCATTCAGACTTGATAAAATACAGAGAATGGTAATGGGAAACCATACAGTAATGGTTATGTTTATCATAGTAGGTTCAAATAATGACCCACATTTGATAGTTGTGTTACTGATTTTCCTGCTTCTCAATTATATGCTAAGCACTATTCTGATCTGATCATTTCCACACTCACCCTGCTTGATACTCATTAGACCTTGATATATATATTTTCTTCTTAGAAATCCTATACTGTTATATGTATCTCCAAATTTTTAGTTATTATGGCTACAGGAAAAAAAACCACTATTTCCTATAACTATTGTATCACTTGAATGAAAATTTGCTTAAAATGTTAGCTAAATTCAGAAATTTTTTAAAAATTTAAAAATATCAAGCCAGGCATGGTGGTGCATGCCTATATTTCCAGGGGCTCGGAAGTGGAGGTAAGAGGATCTGGAATTGAAAGCCAGCCTCAGTAACTTAGTGAGACTCTAAGCAACTCAGTGTGACCCTATCTCTAAATAAATTACAGAAAGTGTCTGGGGATGTGGCTCAGTGCCCCTGAATTCAATACCTGGTTCAAAAAACAAAATCAAATATATGAATAGCCTATTGTGGTAAAGCCTTTGAAAGATTGGTCATAGGTTAATACTAATCAAATTGAGGAGCTACATTTCAAATTACTACTAAGTGTCCTATAAACTGGTAAGTAGGACCTACTAACCTATTGAAAGAGAAGGATCTATGTTCTTGTAAAGATGATGAATAAAGTGAAGGATATGTTCATTGTGATGAACTCTAAGCTGATCTGAGAAATATTTGAGAATTGGTAAGTTTCTTAAAATAGAACTTTACATAGATGAAAAGGAAGAAATAACTTCTTGTAATATTAGTTTTTATTTTCTGTAAATTTGATAGGCCAAAAGAGAAATGAAGAATCAATCAGTGGAGATAGAGTTCATTTTGCTTGGACTGACAGATGACACTCTGCTACAAACTCTGATTTTCCTCTTTCTATTTTTCAATTATATCTTGAGCCTGATGGGGAACTTAATAATCCTCCTCCTCACCCTGCTGGATCCCTGCCTCAAGACTCCAATGTATTTCTTCCTCCGAAATTTTTCCTTCTTGGAAATTTTGTTCACAACAGTCTCCATTCACGGTTCTTGATAAGCATTCTCACTGGAGACAAAACAATTTCCTACAATGGTTGTGCAACTCAGTTATTCTTTTATTTCCTATTAGGGGCTACAGAGTTTTACCTCCTGGCTGCAATGTCCTATGACCGCTATGTCGCCATCTGCAAACCTCTGCATTACCCAGTCATTATGAACAGCAGAGTGTGCTACCTACTGGTGCTCAGCTCCTGGGCAGCTGGATTCTTAATCATCTTCCCCCCTTTGCTCTTGCTACTCAAGCTGGATTTCTGTGCTTCCAAAATGATTGATCACTTCCTGTGTGAATCTTCTGTCCTGCAGATCTCTTGCACAGACACACGCTTCATAGAATTGATGGCTTTTGTCTTAGCTGTGATGACACTGGTCCTCACATTGTTATTAGTGGTCCTCTCCTACACATTGATCATCAAAACCATTCTCAAATTCCCTTCTGCTCAACAAAGAAAGAAGGCTTTTTCCACCTGTTCCTCACACATGGTAGTTGTCTCTATTACTTATGGGAGTTGTATCTTCATGTATATGAAGCCATCAGCAAAAGAAAGGGTGACTTTAATTAAAGATGTAGCTGTGCTCAATACCTCTGTTGCCCCTTTACTCAACCCTTTCATTTACACCCTGAGGAACCAGCAGGTGAAAGAAGCTCTCAAGCATATGCTCCAAAGATATTGTTCTTTTAAAAATGACAAGTCAGTGGTTAGACATAAATAATACACTGTTGGAACATGAATGAGAAAATTAAATTTGATTATTTATTACATTAGTTTGGATCTATGACATTTTACCCCTTGATTATTTATAGCTAATTAAGTTTAATATGTCTATCTGCACCTCTCTGTTCTTCTTTCTGAGTGGATAGTCCTAATCTCTATGAATCGATTGCCTTCTTTTGTACAGAATATTAAATTCTATCTTGACCTAGAAATGTCTATTCTTCTAAAAGGTAGTTTTATATACTGAAAGTTTTTTTCAAGCAAACCTTGCTATATATACTTAGTTCAATATTCTGATGTATGTGTTAATTGCTAAGTATTTTGCATTGCTAAAATTGTCAGAGACACAAAAAACATAATTTTGTATGTAATATAATTGATGTTCTGATATAAAAGTAGTAAAAATCTAAGGAATTTTAAAGTTCAAGGTAAACTTCCAAGAAGAATCAATACTTATGATGAACATTGAAAGATGGATAAGGAAAATTAAAATTTAAGGGTGTTATAATGAGAGCTGGAAAATATGAAGGAATGGATATTCTACTGAAAAATTTTCTCCTGTGGAATTGTAATAATTAAGACTTATAGTTGTCATTGGGGCAAAAAAAAAAATTGAGCTGCAGGCTTTGGTTCTAAATTTCTAGTTTCTGAACACTACAGGTGATACTATTTCATGAAAAAAATTCAACCTACAATTTGTTTATATCTTGGTTTGGAAATATTTAAAGCATGTGTATAAAAGCATCTCCATTTTCCATTGAATGAAAAGATACACTGATGATATTTAGTCACTGTAGATTAGTGACTGTTCTAAAATTTCATATAAATGAAAATATGGTTTGAATTTCATGTCTGACTTCTTTTGTTCAGCATAACAAAGTTCACCCATGCTAATGGATGCATTCAAAGCTTCTTCCTCATTCTGATGTGATTTAGCAGCATGTCTCCTATTCTTTTGAAATAGCCCGTTATTCCTCCCTTGATTCAATAGTTTGATAATTTATTATCTACGGAATCTCTCCACAAAAGTGAATCATTTCTTTTACTAGTGTGAAAAGTGAGTAAATTGAAATGCCAATCCCCAAAAGTTTCTATCCTTACATATATCCTTTTGAAATAAAATCTGTCAAAGTGGAATTAGTAAGAATAGACTCCTTATTTTTTTGCTAATTTCACTCTTCAATTCCCATCATCCAGGAAGAGAAGCTTAAGAAATTGCCCCTGGAGAAAAAAGAAGTATAACTGTACAGAAACACATTCCAGATTTTGTTGCTCTTTTTATAGGCTCACTTCAGCAGAAAATAAACTTTATAATTTGTTGTTAAAATTCAACAGACTCCAAGTCTCAACTTGCTTTTGAAGACCTGAGGGAGCCAAAAGCCAAAGTTTGAGTGTTGATGACAGAATGTTGAGGAAAATAACACTTAAGATTTCAGGTTGGAGCCCCTCAGAGAAGGTGCAGGAAGTGTGAATGGGAAATGGCAATTAATATCAGTAATTTATGAGTGTTTACCAAAAGCCTTAGCAATAAAATAGGTAATTCCCAAACACTTAGTGAGAAGATACCTGACTACAAACACCTCTGGAGAACAATAACCTTTGCTTCTCTTCCCACTTCCAAGTTTTGCACAGAGTCCTCTTCTGGTTTTAATTTACCATACTGAGAAGGAAACTCTGGGAAATGGCCTCCCAGTTGGTCCTCTGCTCTTAGAGTCCAACTAGGAAAGTCACATGTGATGTTGACTTAGTCCTGTGAAGATTCTGTGAAAACCAAAGCCATGGTATTAGAGAGTGGGTATTAAAGAGTGCAAATCTTTTATTGCTTTTATTGCTGGCTTTTATTGCTGGCTCTACTCAAAGAATCTTGTCAGTGTTGTGGACAGGCTGGGATGGATGAGATGCATTTTTCATCTTCTTTTTCAATTTAACCCAATTATATAGGACTGTTTGAATTTCCTGTCCCTTATGAATGCTTACATCCATGAAAACTACTCATGTTATTTCAGATGCCTTTGATGTCCTGTTTGGTAAACATGGTTTTAGAGGGCATAGTAGGTGATTTTTGATGGAGGAAAGAATCAGAAAAAAGAGCAACAAACATAAGGATATATATTACTATTAAATCAATTTAATTTTGCCAAGCTAAAACAGGTCTAGATTTAAGATCTCTATGTGTCCCATGTAGAACAATATCTCCAAGCTCTTCTGGGACAAATTCTTCTCACTCATCAAATCAAAAATCCTGGGAACAAACCTATCTATTCTCATTCTTTCATTCATAACCTCACCAAACAGCTATCTAAGAACTTGTGTCATAATAGACAAACATGCTCCTGGAAATGAGATCTATAAAATAAAATGTCATAGTACAAGATATATATTGGATACTAAAATGCATTATAGAGAATTCTAAGTATTTAGAGTGTCAAGAGTGTTTTTGCTTTTTAATAAATTTTCTACTGCTTACTCCTTACCCACAGATGCCACAGTCCACTAACCATAAGGAATTTACATTTCAACAATAGAAAGTTAGAGATGTTCTCTAGTCCAGCAGGGCATAGTCAGTGATGGATAAGGTAGATAGGGATAAGCAAGAATAATGAGAGGTATTAGGGACACAGACCAGAGGGAGTTAAAGTCAGCTTTCTCAGGCAGACATTATGTGCAGTCAGCTATTTCTAGAGAACAAGATATCTCTTCTAGAGAACAAGAACCCTGGTCACAAGTAGGATCACAAACCACAAGGGCAGAACAAGGAGTGTCCCCCCTTACCACATGGAGTTCAGTCCTTAAACCATAAAACTATCAGTAAATATGTGCATGCAATTTGAGCACTTAAAAAGGGATCTATGAACATACCACCATGGTTGTTATTTGTTAGGTCTACAGCCTGACAAAACCAGAAACTAAATGTGTGTATGGACAGGACTTCCAGGGAATACAGGGGCTGTTCTCTGTCTACAGATGGACCAGTCAGTGTCTACATTGCATATAATTTTGCTTTCAATAAACATTTGATGCGAGCAGCCATGTGAGAGAGAATGGTCAGGCCATCACTAATCTTGCCTAGTCAGGACCCAGGCAACAAGGGACCCACTTCCTCCTGTGATATTCCTGGCCTTCCCATGACATTAGGACCAAGTGGTCTTTGTACTTGGGCAAATGCTTCTTGTCTGTGCTCTATGGCTTCATAAACTCTAGAGAAACAGCTGTAATATTCTCTGCAGTAACACTAATTTAAATAGTTTACAGATTTTTTCAAATTTAGCAGAATGTATTACATTTCATATTATACTCGTAGAGCACATTTTTACATATTTCTGGTCATATGCAAAGTATGTTCACACCATTCGTGACTTCATACATGCACTTAGGGTAATGATATCCATCTTATTCTACCAATTTTTTTCTTCACCCTTTGGGCCCCCTCCCATCCACTCCCTCCCCATTGGCCATTCTAGTATTCCTCTAATCGTCCTATGCTCCCCATCCAAACCCCACTGTGAATTTGGCCTCCTTATATCAGAAAAAATATTTGGCATTGGCTTTTTGGGATTGGCTAGCTTCACTTAGCATTATATTCTCCAATTTCATCCATTTACCTGTGAATGTCATGATTTTATTCTCTCTTATTGCTGAGTAATACTCCATTGTGTATATATACCACATGTGCCTTATCCATTCATCTACTGAAGGGCATCTAGGTTGGATCCACAGTTTAGCTATTGTGAATTGTGCTGCTATAAACATTGATTTGGCTGTGTGTCCCTAAAGTATGCTGTTTTTAAGTCCTTTGGGTATAGACTGAGGAGTTGGATAGCTGGGTCATAAAGTGGTTCTATTCCAAGTTTTCCAATAAATCTCCATACTGCTTTCCACATTGGCTGCACCATTTTGCAGTCCCACCAACAATGTATGAGCTTGCCTTTTTCTCCACATCCTTGCCAACATTTATTGTTGTTTGTGTTCTTAATAGCTGCCATTCTGACTGGTGTGAAATAAAATCTTAGAGTGGTTTTGATTTGCATTTCTCTAATTGCCAGAGATGGTGAACATTTTTCCAAGTGTTTGTTGATTGATTGTATATCTTCTTCTGAGAAGTGTGTGTTCAATTCCCTGGCCCATTTATTGATTGATTGAGTTATTTTTTATTTTTTTTTTTTTTTTGGTGTTAGGGTTTTTAAGTTTTTTTATATATTCTAGAGATTAGTGCTCTGTCTGACGTGCGTGTGGTAAAGATTTGTTCCCAATTAGTAGGCTCTATTTCACCTCACTGATTGTTTCTTTTGCTGATAAGAAGCTTTGTAATGAACATAGATGCAAAATTTCTCAAAAAATTCTGGCAAAATGGATACAAAAACATATAAAGAATATAATACACCACGATCAGTGGGGTTCATTCCAGGGATGCAAGGATGGTTCAACATGTGGAAATCAATAAATGTAATTCATCATATCAATGGACTCAAAGATAAGAACCATATGATTATCTCAATAGATGCAGAAAAAGAATTTGACAAAATACAGCACCCCTTTGTGTTCAAAACACTAGAAAATCTAGGGATAACAGGAATATATCTCAACATTGTAAAAGCTATACATGCTAATTCCCAGGCCAACATTATTCTAAATGGAGAAAAATTGAAAGCATTCCCTCTAAACACTGGAACAAGACAGGGATGCCCTCTTTCACCACTTCTATTTAATATAGCAATTGAAATGCTGGCCAGAGCAATAAGACAGACAAAAGAAAGGGATACAGATAGGTAAAGTTGAACTCAAATTATCATTATTTGCTGATGATATTATTTTATACCTAGAAGATCCAAAAAATTCCACCAGAAAACTTCTGGAACTCATAAATGAATTCAGCAAAGTAGCAGGATACAAAATCAACACCCATAAATCTAAGGCATTTCTATATATCAGTGACAAATCCTCTGAAAGGGAAATGAGAAAAAGTACCCCATTTACAATAGCATCAAAAATAAATAAATAAATAAATAAATAAAATACTTGGGAATCAACTTAACCAAAGATGTGGAATACCTCAATAATGAAAACTACAGAACATTAAAGAAAGAAATTATGGAAATCTTAAAAGACGGAAAGATCTCCCTTGTTCTTGGATAGGCAGAACTAATATTGTCAAAATGACCATACTACCAAAAGCACTATACACATTTAATGCAATCCCAATCAAAATCCCAATGACATTACTCAAAGAAATAGAAAAAGCAGTCATGAAATTCATCTGGAAAAATAAGAGACCCAGAATAGGTAAAGCAATTCTTAGCAAGAGAAGTGAAGCAGGTGGCATCACTATACCAGAACTTAAATTACACTACAGAGCAATAGTAACAAAAATAGCATGGTATTGGCGCCAAAATAGGCTGGTAGACCAATGGTACAGAGTAGAGGACACAGAGACTAACACATATTTTCATTTATCTTATATTAGACAAAGGCGCCAAAAACGTACATTGGAGAAAAGATAGCTTCTTCAACAAATGGTGCTGGGAAAACTGGAAATTCATATGCAACAAAATGAAATTAAACCTCTATCTCTCATCATGCACAAAATTCAACTCAAAGTGGATCAAGGATCTAGGAATAGTTTACACTTTTAAATGAACGAAATGGACCAACTTGTTATTTTGAAATGATCTTCACAATAAAAGATTATTGTGATTATTTTCTGGGAAATCAAAATAACCAAAGATGAACTTTTCAGAAGAAATTGAAAATAGAACTCTAGGAGTAGGTGGCTCATGCTCAAAATTAAGCAATATGAGAAGGTTCTCAGAATCATTCAAAGATAATAATGGCAATCAGGTTTTAGTAATAAATAAAGATTTAAAAAAAATACTAAACAGGCACTTCGTGAGTTGTTAATCAGATTCTAAAGGTAGTCATCAAAGAGGTGGAAATATTGACCTTATAAACAAATAAAGAAAGTGTATTTTAAAAATGTGGTTTTATCACCCTCCTGAAGACAAGTTAGAAGCCAAGTTAATTGATAAAATATAAAATATTTGTATAAAAAAATGTATGTTTTCTGGCTGGAATGTGGTTTAAATATTGACTATTCAGAACTGCAGTCATGCTGCCTGAGAAAAGTCTGTGTTATGCCCTCAGCACACCCCCTCCCCGCCAGCCAGGTCAGAATTATTTAACACAGCCTTTTTTTTTTTTTTTTTTTTTTTTTGGTACAAAAGAGACCAGGACTGAGAAGATGACTTTGTCTTTTGAGAAATAAACCTATATCTACTAATGATTTTGATTGACACTGTCCTGATATGAAACATTAGACTTTTTTGTTAACAGTACAATTTTACAAAAACAATTATATTTTATGAGCAAGAACCACATACTTATATGCAGTATTTTTTTACCATAATGGTTCAATTTTGGTCAATATATTTTTAAAAGCTTTATCAAGGTATTCTGCATAGGAAAGCACTTATGTTTAAAGTGTAAGGTAACCTTTGTTGTTTAAAATATTTCATATTTTATAAGAATTATATAAAGTTAAATCATTACCACATCAAGATAATGAAGATAGTGATTGATGTCAAAAGATTCCTAATTCAACATTGTAATCCCTCTTACCATGTCTTTCTCAGCATTCTTCTGGAATGGCTTACACACTATATGTCTCTATAAATTGTTTTCCAATTTCTAGAATATCATATGAAGGAGATAAAACAGCATTCATTTTAACTAGGTTTCTTTCACACAGTCTAAGTGTTTTGATATTTTTCCATATTGTTCCATATATAGACAAGTTTATTTCTGATTGCTCACCAGAATTCTGTTACATTGCTGCAACTTATTTATTCATAACATCTGTTGATGGTTTTTAGGAATGTGTCCTCTTGTTGGTTACAGTAAAGCTGCTATGAACATTTGACTACAAAATTTTATGGGGAAAAAAACCACATACTTATATGCAGTAATTTTTCGCCATGATGGTTCAATTTTGGTCAATAGATTTTTAAAAGCTTTATCAAAGTATACTTCCATTTTTCCAGAGCAAACATCCAGGACTACTATGCCTTGGTTAAATGGTAGGTAAATGTTTGTTTTTTTTAGGAAAGTGACAAACTATTTTCAGAAATGGTGATATGATTTTATATTTCATCAGCAGTGTGTGAGGCTTTCAAAGTGTATATAGTTGTATATCACTGTAATTGTAACTTCAGTTCTCCTGAGGTTAGTGATGCTGATCATCCTTTTATTGTTGTTGTTGTTTACCTGACATTGTATAATTCCTTTGATAAAATAAGTGCTTAAATATGTGCCCATTTTATTTTTTATTACTCTTATTATATTTTGGCATTCTTTGTGTATTGCAGATACAAGTCCTTTTCAGGTATGCAATTTTCATACATATTTCCCATGTTGTGGCTTGTATTTCCATTCACAAACAATGTGTTTTGAAGAGCATATGTTGATTATTTACATTTATCAATTATTTTTCTTTATGGCTCATGCTTCAATCTAGTCCAAGATAATATGTATTGACAGTTTTGTGTTTATCTGGAAGTTTTATGTATTTATCTTATAGCTATGACTTATTTGAGTTTTGTATACAGTATGAGTTACTATTCATGTGGATAGCCATTTTTTTAGATATTATTTGTTTAAAGATACCCATAGAGAAAAATATTTATTATGTTGGAAATGTTAATAGTTCCAAGATTTAAAATTCTAATCTATACAAACACATGATTGAGAGAAAATTACAAGAAATAATTTATCAAATGCCATCATATACATGCCTAATTATCATAAATATTGTTTCATAATATGCTAAAAGTTTAGCTTCAAACTGAGCATTAAGACATTGAGTATAAATTAAAACTTAATGACGAACTATGATAAACAAGAAGAGGATTTTTCTGTTACAGTGCATAATTCATAAAATTAGAGAATGAATAGAGAGAGGTGATGATAACATTTGTGTGTCAATAAAAACTCAGATCAGTTTTTTTTTCATGCATTCATCTGTCTTTGAAATGTGATTATTACAATGAAGAAGATAAATATGATGATAAAAATGAAGATATGTAGATGGTCCTAATAATACAAATACTTACAAAGGGTGAAGAAAGTTAGGAGATCATGGGACATTAGTCGTACTGCGAATCAAATGATGTTATAATTTAAATTAGGAATGTGTAATACATTTACCTCATACCAGACAAAAGCTCCAAAACCACACACTGGAGAAAAGACAGCCTCTTCAACAAATGGCTGGGAAAACTGGAAATCCATATGTAATAGAATGAAAGCTAATCCCCATCTTTCACTCTGCACAAAAATCATCTCTAAGTGGATCAAGGACCTAGGAATCAGACCAGAAACACTGAACATACTAGAGGAAAATATAGGCCCAACACTTCAACATTTTGGCATAGGAACTAACTTCTTTAACATGATTCCTAAAGCACAATAAATTTAAAAAAATCAATACATGGGTAGGCATCAAACTAAAAAACTTCTTCACCACAAAGAAAAAAATCAAAACATCAAGAGAAAGTCTATAGAATGAGAGAAAATCTTTGCTACAAGCACCTCACATAGGTCATTAATTCCCAGGATATACAAAGAATTCAAAAAACTTAACACCAACAAACAAACAAACAAAAAAAAAAAAAAAAAAAAAAAAAACACCCAATTAACAAATGGGCAAAAGAACTGAGCAGACACTTCTCAAAAGAAGAAATGTGAATGATCAGCAAATATATGATAACTTGGTTCAACATCTCCATCACTTAGAAAAATGCAAATGAAAACTACAGAGATTCCATCTCACTTTAAAAAGAATGGCAAGTATCAAGAATATAAGTAACAAAAAATGACAGTGAGGATGTGGGGAAAGAAAACAGTCATGCATTGTTGGTGGGACTGCAAATTGGTGCAACCCTTCTGGACAGCAGTATGGGGATTCCTTCAAAAACTAGGAACAGAACCACCATTGACCCACTCCATGGCATATATCCAAAGTATTTTAAATCAGTGTACTACAATAACACAGCTACACCAATGTTTATAGCAGCACAATTCACAATAGTTAAGTTATGGAACCAAACTAGATGCCCATCAACAGATGAATGGATTAAGGAAATATGATATATATATATATATATATATATATATATATATATATATATATATATATATATATATATATATATATATATATATGATGGAGTATTATTACTCAGCCATAAAGAATGACTTTATGTCTTTTGCTGGTAAATGGATGTATCTGGAGACTATCATGCTAAGTGAAATAATCCAATTTCAAAAAATCAAAGGTTGAATGTTTTTGCTGAAATATGGAAGCTAAATCCCAATAAAGGTGGGGGAAAGGAAGCAGAGAAATTCAATATATTAGACAAAGGGGAATGAAAGGAAGGGAGTTGGGAAAGGAATAGGAAAGACAGTAGAATCAATCTAACATAAATTTTCTAAGTACACATATTAAAATACCTAAGTAACTCCCACCATTGTGTTATACACAAGAATGGGGTCTTAATTAGAATAAGATATCCTTATATATTTTTATCAAAATAGAGTCTACTCTCATTTATAACTAAGAAGACACAATTTTAAAAATATGTGTACTGGGCTTTCAGAAAGTGGAGAGGAGATTTACATAAGATTATAATTTGAAGACAAATCACTTTTCCAGATGACATGAAAAAATTTTCATAATTCAAAAATGAAATAGTAGCCTTCAGAATTGCTGTATACTATTGAATAAAGTGGCTGATGCACAAGTAATGATTGATCTGAGATCACATACACTTCTACTTTCACACTTGGAAGGCACTCCTGGAAAATCCAATTGAAAATTTACAATAAGAAGTAAATTTACCAAGGATGCAGAAATATAATTCTCAATTTAGCTGGGAATATTCCTTGATACAGTTGCAGGGAAAGTGAGTGAGCTATGTCCCACAGCCTGATATATGAGCATGTTAGTACATTCATTCACATGTCTCTCTCTCTAAACCGAGAGAGGATTCTGTCCTGTGGAGACAAACTTCCAAAGTCTAGGGATACTAGGACAGGAAGCTCTGTGATTTTATTATATATGTAAGTTAATAAAATATTGCAAGTGAATAAACTAGACTTTATATAATTAGTTATGATAAAAAAATCTATAGCATTATTCCTAAAGCTCAGCTAAAAGTTGTTGTTTTGTTTGTTTGTTTGTTTGTTTGTTTGCTTTATGAGTCAGTCATGTACAGGTGACAAAATTTAAATATACACATGTGTTTAAAATTAGGCAAATATTTCTAAAGTATTGTTTATATATTACAGTAAATCAGGACCCTAGGAAACCTTGACTTCAAAAAGGTATTGGGAGAGCCTGTAAAGAAAAGGGATGTGGTAGGAACCCAGTAAAAGGATAAAAAATAATTGAACTACACAAGTAATTATAAGAAATTGTTTTGTCTCCATTTACAGTGGTTATCGAGAATCTGGCAATACACACTGTTGTGAATGTGACTTCCAAAAAGGAGAAATATATGGGAGTCTTGAGGCAGGGAGCCAGTAGAGTGAGAATGATAATGATTAAGTTCCCCATTAGGCTCAAGGAGTAGTAGAGAAATAGAAACAGAAAATTTGTAAATGGATTATCTGTCAGTTCTAACAGAATGAACTGTATTTCCATTGATTGGTTCTTCATTTTGTTCTTATGAACCTTATCAAATCTGTGTAGGAAAAGAAGAAAAAAATTAAATATATGTGCATTAGAATACACACACAAAACACACATATACAAAAGCAGAAAAGGATATATATTCTCAAATTTATTCATTTGAAATGTTTTTTTCTAGCCCAAAATATCAGATGACACAAAGTTACATGCTATCGTTTATTTCAAAATTCCTTCTAGACTGCTTCGTTTAACATCCAAATTTTCTTCAGAATTTGAATAATGTATATTTTTGTTAATATGTACTTTCTACTTCCAAATGACCTCTTAAATGTACTTATAATTTAAATTACATATTAATTATTTAAAATTCATCTTTCTATTTTATCATAACTGCACAAATTTGTTCTAAGTTTATCTTTTTAGAATGAATATCACTGATGTTTCAAAATCAGAATTATATTACAGTTACTGTGTTGGTCAGTGACTAAGGTATGGTTGATTTCTAATAGTTGTAAACACTATTTTTAGTAGTTTTGAAATGTTCTCTAAGAATATATTATTAATTTTATCAATTTTCTTGTATATTTTATTCAGGTGAATATTCATTTACCAGGAACAGGACAAACAAAACATGGAATGATAAAATTGCATAAATGATATATTTTAATAAACAATATATGTCTTATTTTTGAATCATATTATTTTACATATTTATACATTTTGGGCACTTTGTTTTACAACCACCATATTATTTACAAAACTATTGAATATGTAGGAGAGAATATTACTTGCTAACTTTTCTACAGACAGGAATTCTACTTAGTTCCATATTATACTATTTCTCTGTTTGATTAAAAATGTCCATCTACTTCATTATATATGTTTATTTGTGTACTTTTAAAAGAAATGGGTTCCTAAATTCATGTGTGTTATCTTTATTCTTTGGCCTTTGTTTTACTAATATTGCTTTGTTTTAATAGACTAATATTGAAAAAAACCTCTATGGCCTTTGTTTTACTAATATTGCTTTGTTTTACTAATATGGAAAAAAAAAAACCTCTAGTTTTTTCATGTAATGTTATTTTCCAAAAGCAGATATTAGTGAATATCCATAGTATTAATATTTTTTAGTTAAAAACGATCACCTGCAGTCTTCAGCTACTAAGTGGTCACAAACTTTGTAGAATTGCATATTTCTATCATTGTTATGTCTAAGACTCCCAGTTTTGCTCTGTTCTGATTTTCAAGCTTTTCTAAGAGTTAGTGAAATAAATTCTGAAACCTGTGGGTCTAATAGACTGTTCTAGAACCATGCTATCTCAAATTCTAAGAAAGAATTGCTCAGTATTTTTTCCTACATCACTTTATCCATGCAATAATTCATTAAAAATGTCAAAGAATGAAAATAGAATATATTACCTGTCAGTATACAGAGTTGGGAGTTATTCCTTAAGTATTTGCTTTGGTTTCTAATTTTGAAATTAAGTTAAATTATAGTGGACTTACTTTTTTTGAGTGATGTTTCATTTTGAGCTATAATTCATTCCTTTCTGTGACAATTTCACTTGTTTATGATAATATTTTATTACCAATAAAGAGATTTTTTACCCATAGTTTTTTGGAGAGAGGCAAAGTAAAGAATTTCCACCTATCTTCAAATTTATATGCATTTTTAAACTTGGCATTTGGATGTCAAAATTTTTAATAAGCATTTAGCTTCCATTCCAGATATGCTGAACTTTTGAAATTTTGCTCTTAAAATTGAGATTGCTATTGTACAAAACCTCAATTGGATATATACTCTTTAAAATAAAATAAAAACTGTGAAATAAAATATAAAATCATTGTTGAAACATAAATAATTCTTCCAAGAAAGCAATACCATTTATAAATGCTACAGTCATATCATTTTATACTTACTACCAATTCTAGGGAATATGTGGAAATAAAACAAAAACCAACTCTTCTCTCAGGACCAGTGTGACAAAAGTACTAATTATTGACAATAAAAGGGCCCCCTTTAGTTTAAGTCAAAAATGAAGATAAAATATCCCTGAGGCATATCATAAATGATTAGGAAAAATCAAGAAAATATTTAATTGATATTTAACAGAAATCAATAAAATATTTAACAATTCACTGTCTGGGGCAAGAATGAAAATCAAAAACTGATTTACACATACATATGGATATAGAAAATATGAATAAATCTTAAAAAATGTATCCTGAGTGATAAAAGCAGACATAAATTGTTTTCATAATCATAAAAAAATACTAATTCTGGAAAAGACTGAACTATTGAGACAGAAATATAATTAATTATATTATATTAAAAGGGCCTGCTTGGGCTAAAGAAGTATCATGAGAGAACATTTTTTGAAGTGACAGAAATATTTTATATTTTGATTTTTGGTAGTAGTTGCATAATTACATATATTTGTCAAAGTTCATCCAACTGTATACCCACAGAAGATGAACCTTGTCATTAAATTCGACCTCAATCATCTTTCCAAAAAAATCATTTGTATATGATATATCTCATTTTTAATAGCTGTTTAGAAGACAACTTAGGACAATACTGCCTAATAGCATAGCTACTAGCTGTATGTGGAAGGATATACATTTTTAATTCAAGTTAAATATTCAGTTCTAAATCATACAAATGACATTTCAACTACTAAATAGATACAGTGGCAATAAAAATGTAATTTTGCCAATAAAAATGTAATTAGAATTTTGATAGGGTTACATTGACTCTATAAGTCATGATGGTATAGACATTTTAACAAAAACAAATTAATCCATGGACATGAGATGTCTTCCATTTACTTATATATTCCTAACTTTCTTTCATCAGTGCTTTATAGTTTTCAGTGCACAAGGCTATCAACTCCTTAGTTAAATATCTTTCTAGTTTATTCCTTTTATTATTATTATGAATGAATTTCTGTGTTAATTTCATTTTCATATTTATATTTTGTAGTTTTATTCGAGCCATAATATATTTTTCTTGAGAAATTTAGGTATACTAGATTGTATAATATGATGATCAACGTCATCAGATTAATTCATTTTAGATGTCTCACTATAAAAGAAAAGGATGCATGTCTGCTTTACTTAACTTTTCATTGCTGTGACCAAAATACCCTACAAGAACAAATTACAGGAGGAAATTGTTTGGGGCTCATGGTTTTAGAGTCCTCAGACTATAGATGGACAACTCCTTTGCTCTAGGCCCAAAGTGAGGCAGCACAGCATAGGAGAAGGGCCCAGGGGATTTTACAGAAGCAAATGAAAGTATGTTTTGACCTGAATTAGTGCAATGGTGAAGATTCCACCAGAGAAATCAGTTTGCTTCTCCTCTATGCTCCTATATCCAAATCACAGCTACCTGTGGTGTTGAGCTCCTTGGCTTAATATTTATTTTTAACCTGCAAGTGACCATGTTGTGTCTCCCTTTAAATCTGTCCATAGGTTCCACCTAATCCTTTATTTATAATCCTGACTAGAAAACCAGTGACTGTAGAACTTAAATCACTTTGCTAGTTATAATAAAAATATTTTATACTCCATTGTTGTTTTAATAATCTTAGTTTCTCTTCTCTGTCACTAGAATTGTTTCCTTTTTTAAACTGCATGAACTATGAAATTAATGTCTGGCACAAACTAATTTGCATGCCCTTCACAGTATCTGTCCAAATCTTCTCAGTGTCCAATGAACTTGGTTATTTATTTTTCCACTTAGAAGTAATTGAAAATTCTCCATTTCCTTGTTTTGGTTAAAGTGTGTGTTATATGTAGTTTTATATGTTCTTCCTCTTTATCCTTATATTTATTCTTTGAAAATTTGTATGAAGATGAATGTTTAGGTAACTGCTTTTGGCTCTTATGCAATCTGCAATGCTGATAAAAAAAATCTTAAAAAAAATAATTTCTCTTATACAGAGAACACTATTCCATGCCTTCGTTTTGACTAGGTATGTCCTGTACCATATCTTATTTAATCATCACAGCTATAAGGCAAAATAGACATGCTTATTATTATTTTTTATAAATGAGTAAATTGATGCTTAGAAAAATTGAGCAACTTGACTAAGATCATTGTGCAGTAGTAGCCAATATAAAAGCCTGAAATAAAATGCAAACAAAAACACTTTTTCTTTGGTCCGTTTTTATATTGTACATTGTTTTTACCAAGGATCTGAACAAATTTATGACTTTTTCCATCAGTATACTTCATTTGGCCATGGTCATATAAATATAGTTTTACCAAAGAAGATACTAACTCCAAATATTTTACTTGACATATAAATCACAACCTCAATCAATCAAAACAAGGAACTCCTTAACTACAAGTGTTGTTGAACACAAGAATGAGCATGAAAAAATGTTCATAGTGTGAGCAGTAGTATGGTAATAACAATTATTAGAGGAAGGCAGACTACCAATGGAAATAATGGAGGCTTCCAATATGATATAGTAGATTTCCTGTTTGAAAATTGTCATAAAGCATTGCGTAGAGGTCTGCATTAGGAATTAATATTCTGTATTTTGTTGTGATCTTCATCACAAAAAATGACATCAAAGGACAAAAATCTTTACGCTTAGTTTTATTATTTGTTTGTTATTACTTTTTTTCTGTCTTATTGGACACTGTCCCCCAAGCTTCCTTTTAGAACTTCAATAGTAATGTGCATTATGTTTATATTCCTTTGAGTTTTATTTACATTCTTCTTCTGGAAATTTCCATTCATGAATTGGTCCCTTGTGCCAGTGACAGAGAAAATGGATAAAAATATTAAGTAGCTCATGATATATAAGATTTACATAGAAACTATGCCAAACCATTTTAAAGCACTTCTGATATGGTTTCTATTTTGTATTTTTGCTTCTCCCTCACGATTTATAGTCAAATAAATATATATGCTCTGGATAAAATGGAAAAAATAAGACAAAAATTTTAACAACATCAAAATTGACTTGTATTTTAAGTGGTACAAGACCTATAACAATTTAAAATAAGCAGTGGAAGAAAGAGATAATGTTTTTAGGAACACTTGTTTCCCTGGATTACAACAAAGCCATTGTCTAATTTTTATTATTCCAGTCATTTTGGTTATCAGAGAAACTGAATGAAAACCAGAGGTAAGTTGGACATAGAGAGTGCAGAGAAAGACTCTCAAATCTCAGCATTGATTCACTACTTAACAGCTCAACTTTTAATCAAGGTTAAATAGAATACTGTGGTACATTTTGAAACTTGACATATTAAAAGTCATATAAAATGGTTAGTATGTTTTGCTTTACACAATCTATTCATTTTCTATTGATTAAAAACAGAAGATTACTATTTGTATCTCTGTATTTTTAATTGAATACCAACTCATAGTACTGTGTTAAATGAACAGACTTTAGTTGTACATAGTCTGAGATTGTATTCCACATTTGCTAGCTGTATGGATTAATGGAAATTTCACAGTCTTTGAATCTCAATGTTTCTATAGCAATAGGTGGAACAATTCACACTTCTGTTGTAAAGTCTGAGATAAAATAAAAAAGTTTTCAGTCACTGGAATAAACTTTTGTTTAGTAAACCACAACTACTATTAGTATTCTCCAAGAGTAGAGAATTAATTCTAACCAAATAAAAATCCTCAACATAGCTATTTTTAGAACATAAGAGCCACATGATTTATGGAGTACATTTGCTTACATAATTATATTTAATGCTCAAAAACACTCTTGAAATTCCAATTGAATTTTAAGCAGAGACTGAAACTTAATGAATTTAAGTAACGCATCCAAAGTCACCAATCCATTGCATGACACATTTGTATTTTTAATCTACATCTAAAATCTAAGCTCATACCTAATGTAAGAAATAATAATTTAATCATATTTGAGATAATTTTATTATTAATTTATTTCCTCTTCCTTTCTTGTTTAAATTATAGATAACTAGGTAATGAATGAAAGTATAAACACAGACATGAGTGTTAGTATTTATGAAATGATAATCAATTGTGATTCAATGATTGCTCTTTTCCTTTGATTTGTTTCTATATCAGCTGGTGTGATTACAGATAACTGAATCTGCCCATCATTACTGAAATTAATAAATATAAATTATTCTTATTCCTATTACTTTTATAGGCAAAAGTTTTCTAAAATAATTGTAAGAAACAATAAAAATAAAATCTCATAAACAAGTGTTTTATCCACTCAGATGCTGACGGACTTTCTCAGGAACCATCATCTCCCATGTCATGGCTCAGAGCCTTGAATGCCTGAGGTATGTCAGAAGTGCATTATGGTGTAATTATGAAGCTGAACTTGAGATTGCCCACATAATTGAATTCAATAATTAACCTGTTCAGTAATGTGCTAACCTAGACTCTGAACAGATCTTGAAATTTATAAAGTAGAAAGAAAGAGTGTGACGTGATCAGATGCTCTGTGAATTTTTTCTAATGATTTCCACTGTGATACAAGTGGAAAAAAAAAAAAAGAGAATTGAGCAAACAAAATATTGAAAAACTAGATGCTCAAAGTTATTGCATTACTAAGGAAGATTTCAACCCAGTGCAACATAATTTTTTTTCTACAAACAACCTAGAGAGGGCTTGGGGTGGGGGTGGAGGGATGATCTGAAACCAAATGGAACCAAAATTCTCTTATCTCAGTCTCTAAAGAACATCCTTTGATCCTTCACACCTAATATGTCTTTTAGTATAGTGTTTCTTTTTTACATTGAAAATAAAATATATTGCCCATATCTTATCTGCATGGTTATATGGTACTTATTAATATTCATTTGGTGGTAGAGATTTGGAAAGTGCAAATTTTACTTAACAAATTAAAAATATCACTATCAAATTTCAGTTTGAATGATTCAAAGACTCTGTCTCAGATTCTTTGTAAAGAAAATAAGAAGTAATTTTTATGCAATGTATAAAATGAAATGAGAACTTAATAACCTAAGACATATTCTTCCAGGAGAAACTATAGGTTTGCTTTAACAAATAATAAATTAAAATGATGAGTTAGATCTCTGCATATACCCATCATCTCCATATAAACATACCCTTAGAATAGTTTAAGGCTCAGGAATCATATATACTTTATTCAATATTTATTCTTTCAAAGAAATAGGAATACTCATAATTTTATCACACTCATATTAGCAAATGAAAACAATCTATTGAACATTTGTAAATTTTTACAGAAAAGTACAGTATATCCACACCCAATTATTGGTGTTAGGTCTCCTACTGCTAGAGTTTCTTTAAGTCTGTTTCTTTGTTCTTTGGAAACTTTCCATACAAATGCTCATTTCTGTGTGATGTGCTCATAAAGCCTTGCTCTATCTAATTATATAATCCTTCACAGCTCCTCCTACATTTCTTCAGGGCTTTAATTAGTAGCAAAAAAAAAATTATGTGTTGTATTATTATTAATATTCACAAAATTGTTAAAATTAACAAAGATAAGGAAGAATAATAGATATTCAACAAAGTTGGCAACAAAGATAAATAGAGTACATTCATACATTTTTACTATGGAATAGTAATAATGTAAAAGTATTTTTTAAAAAATGAATTTCCTGTTTCAGTAAGTTATTACAAGAACTTTAAACTGGAGACTGTCACCAAATCTTGTCTATTGGATGGGAAGGTAGTTTGTTATTTCAAGGTATTATGAAAGCTCTTGATTTTAATAAAAACAAAGACAGATAAAGTAAAAGTAATATTATTGGAGAAGCAGTAAAGAGAATTGAAAGGATGAATTATAAAGAAATATTACAAAAGTAATTTAGAAATAATGTTTAATGAAGATTTTTAAAATTTATGTATCAATAAAATGTGATTTCTTTTACACAACTTTTGTTTTAAATTCATTCAATATAGGGAGTTTGGGTCAAGTGTTTAAGCATATCTTGTAAGGCAATGTGAGAAAGTGCATCTTATAAGAGAAAAATAAGATATATGTACTGCCTAGGCTAGAACAGAGCACAAAATAAGGAACTGTGCCTGATGGCAGCATTTGTTTCAACAACAAACTCAACATTAACGAGATTAATGTTTTATTTAGCTTTGACGATAAGATCCTGTCCTTTCAGGAATATTCAAGGTAATGCAGAGTTCACAGGAAAGTTCAGCACAGTCCCAGTGTGGTGGGTTGGGAGATATGGCTAAGGGGTTCTTATGACATTTCACAATGGATAAACCTCCTGTGATGGAAAGAGTTGATTTGGGGTATCATTACAATGTGCCACTCACAATGTTATAGTTATAGTTTACTGCAAACTTCATAATCACTTCCAGAAAGATTATTACTAATATGAATATCAGATAAACAAACGAGCCATGGATAATGTTGATATGCTGTGAATACTTAATTTTCTCAGGTGCTATGATCAAATCCTGGCCAGGGATACTAGTAGTGTGTGTGTGTGTGTGTGTGTGTGTGTGTGTGTGTGTGTGTGTGTGTGTGTGTGTGTAATGATAGTGTGGAGGAAGTAGATGAAACATGGTTAGTAAGGTCAGCATGAAGTAGTCAGGGTAGAAAAACAAAGCTAAGAATCACTTACCTAAATGTTATAGGTACTGTACAATCAGATATTTTCTAGTCTATTGTTGTTGTGTAATTCTCTTGGGGTAAAATGTTTTTGTTCCTATTTATCTAAGATAGCCTTTGGCTCAGAACATCATCCTAATCCCAAGGTATTCAGTTCAGTGGTTAGAGAATATTTTCTCCATAGAAAAATGTCTATACAACTTCCATTAAATGTTAAGCATTTTTCCAAATGCTTCACATATATTAACTTATTTAAATCTTATGATTATCAAATGAGATCAATTTGTATTGTGGATAAGGAAACTGAGCACAGAGGAGTGAGTGATTTTAAGAACTAAAAAATGGATTGCATTCAAAACCAGACATACTCACTCTTTCCTGTGGAAATATCTTTGGTAATAGTATTTAATCTTTACCTCTAAAAAAGCATTAGATATTATTATTTTTAATATAAAAACAAAACTATTAAAGCAAGTTTTCTTGGGGTATGCTTATCTATCTGAGGGCATCTTCAAATATTAGCAACAATAATAAGGACATATTGTTTCAATTAGAAAGCAAAATAAGTTGACTAAGAATAAACTGCATAAAAGTGACACAAGTAGGCTAAAATGTAATAAAATTTTGCAAGAGCTTTACACGCAATAAACCTCAGATTCAAACCTTCCAATAATTGTTTTGTTCTACTTCTTTCTCCCCTCTATCCCTGACACCTGAGGTTGCTCATGGCAATGACATCAGGATTTCCAACTTCCAATGAGATAGTAGCAGAGTTGGAAAGGTTGGTGAGTATTAGTAAATGTTCGTAGATGGCAAAGGAAGAAGCAATCACGTTTTAAAAATTATATATGTTTTCCACTTTTGGTAATTTTCAATGAAATTAAACTATTACATAATGGGAAATGTTTGTAAAGATTGGAGCAGTGTCTCAAAAGGAAGATATTTTGCAGACCCATGTATGAAAGATAAAAGGCAACATTTGGAATCAGAAAGTCTGGCTAAAATCCTTGGCCCTACCATTTCAAGCTGTATAATACCAATTTATTTTCTTATTATCTTTAAATTTATTTTATGCACACATATTAATTGTAGATGTTAATGGCATTCAATGTGATATTTCCATAGATGTATATAATATTCATTGATCATATTCAACCACCTTTCTTCCACTGTCCCACCAACCCATAATTTTATGCTTCCTACTTGCTACTAATCACTATTCTCCTTGTTTGCTTGTTTTGTTTTGTTTTGTTTTTTTTTTTAGTTTCTGCATGTGAGAGAGAACAAGTGATACTTGTCTTCCTGGGTCTAGCATATTTCACTAAATATAATGCACTTTTTTCCATCCTTTTCGCTGCAAATGATTTCATTCCTTTTTGTGGTTGAATAATACTCCTTTGAGTACACATACTATGTTTTATACATCCTGTCAAAAAAGCAACTAGGTCCTTACTATTTTTATTTGATCATATGATTTTTGTCTTTAAGTCTATTGATGTGATGTATTATGTTTATTGATTTCCGAATTTGAACCAGCCTTGCATCCCTGGGAAAACCCCACTTGATCATGGTGCACTAATTGTAAATATTTTGCTACATGGGGTTTTATAGTTTCAAGTATTGGATACAGAGGTATTATGTTTAAGAAGAAGGAAGCGTCTTGAATTATTCTTTCTTGGAAAGTATGAGAGGAGAGTTCTATTGACGTGGTTTACTGGAAGTGGTTTGGTATCAGTAGAAGAGAGAAGATAGAGAATGGAGTAGACACTTAGGTGAAGAGACCAATTTTATATATAAAGTAAGATGGAAAAGAAAAAAAAAATGATAAAAGAGTAGAAATTGGTGTAAGAGAGAGGAGATAGAGAATCAAGAAAATGGAGAGTAAACCTATATATAGCACCTCTTTTCTATCCAGTTCAATTGCGCTGTTTCTAGAAATCCCATAAAACACGCCCTCCCCTGCTGGTTACCCGAGTCTCACCCAGGTGTGCGCTGCCTTCTAAGCGATGGGGCTCCCTGGATGTCTGCAGCTGTTGTCTCCCTCCGTCTTTTCCCCTTTGTCTGGGCTCAGTCACTGCACTTCTCAAAGATGGCGGAGTTCTCCTCCCATTCAGCAGCTGCTCCGCAGACCCTTGTGTCGGTCCAGATCGTGCGGGGGGGTCGGCTTGGCAAGCAGTGCATGGGCATGCAGGTATATTTTGGTAGGCTGACTTCATTTTTTGAATATATAGCCAGTAGTATGACAGTTGGATTATTGGTAGTTCTATTTTTAGTTTTTGAGCACCTACATGCTGTTGTTAATAGTGGCTGAAACTTATTTTTCATTCCTATCAACAGTTATAAGAGTTATTTTTCCACATATTCTCATCAGCATTTCCATGTGTGTGTGTATTTGTGTGTTTGTGTGCGTGTGTGTGTGACAATAACCATTCTAACAGTGGTGAGAGGGCACCTCATTGGAGTTCTGATACTAAACCAGTTTTGAATTTACCTTAACTAAAGAATTTTTCACTGTAAGAGAGTGGAAACTAAAGAATTATTGTCATTATATGTTGCTTTCCATTTCCCCTGAAGGTGGAAATGGTATAATATTTCAGCAAAATTCTAGCTTTACACTTGGATATTTATTAATCATCAACCCAAGTTTTTTCTTTGTACTTTCTCCTATAGGTTTGACAAGAGGAAAAATAAATGACTGAAGAAACAGATGAGAAACCTCACAGAAATAAGAGAGTTTATCCTCCTAGGACTGTCAGATGACCCCAGGCTCCAAATGGTAATATTCATCTTTCTCTTCCTCACCTACATGCTCAGCATCACTGGGAACCTGACCATCATCACCCTCACCCTGCTGGATCCCCATCTTCAGACTCCCATGTATTTCTTCCTCAGGAATTTCTCTCTATTGGAAGTTTCTTTCACAACTGTCAGTATACCAAATTTCCTAGGTACCATTATTTCAGGAGATAAAACTATTTCCTTTAACAACTGTATAGCTCAATTATTTTTTTTCATTCTCTTGGGAGTCACTGAATTTTACCTTTTGGCTGCCATGTCCTATGATCGTTACATTGCCATCTGCAAGCCTCTGCACTACATGACCATCATGAATCGCAAAGTTTGCACAATGCTTGTCTTTGTTTGCTGGCTGATCTCATTCTTAATCATTTTCCCTTTGCTCATGGTGCTGCTACAGCTTGATTACTGTAGGTCCAATATTATTGACCATTTTACCTGTGATTACTTCCCCCTACTCCAACTTTCTTGTTCAGACACTAAATTCCTAGAGGTAATGGGGTTTTCCTGTGCTGTGTTTACTTTGATGTTCACTTTGGCATTAATAATCCTGTCCTACATATATATCATCAGAACAGTTTTGAAGATTCCTTCTACTAGTCAGAGGACAAAGGCCTTTTCCACGTGTTCTTCACACATGATTGTCATCTCCATCTCTTATGGCAGCTGCATTTTTATGTATATTAAACCCTCAGCAAGAGAGAGAGTGTCTTTGAGCAAGGGAGTGGCTGTACTAAACACCTCAGTGGCTCCTATGCTCAACCCCTTCATTTACAGCCTGAGGAATGAGCAGGTCAAGCAAGCCTTCATGAACATGGCAAGGAAGATTGTGGTTTTCACAAGTTCACGAAAAGATGTGGTGCCTTGAGATAAAGGCATATTGATGGATAATTGAAGGTACAAAATAATGAAATTTCAGTAGCTGATTTAAATCATTATTTCCCTTTCTCTATTTCTTGTTCATTCACTCATTTTATTTCTAAGCAGTTTACTGTTATATTTGTTGAACACATGTCTTAACAAATTTAAATTATTTTCATATACCTTTCTGACACTCTGTTTTTCTGTTGTTTGTTTATCACAACTTCTCAAGCCATAATTATTTTACCAAGAAAACTGCAATTTGAGTTGTGGTTAGCACAAGAAATACCCCATATATAAGAGACACCAATTATAAATATTTATATATTTTACTAAACGCATACCAAAATATAAATTGCAAGTTAATTTATATTCTACAGAAATTCCCTTGAATTATCTTGCATTTTTTCTAGGAAATATCTTAAAATGCTATATAAATGAATGAAAACTGTAAAATTTGTTCATTTAAGAAACAAGAAATAGGTCTAAGTTTGGAGCTCCATGGTAGAGGATGTGTAAGGTCCTAGGTTCATTCCTGAGCACCTCAAAAATAATAATAATTATAGCAGTAATTTATAAGCTAAAAATAAAAATAAACCAAGAAAATGTTTTTGTCTTTTCACAAAGTAGCATGGACCATTAATAATACATCTCCAGATTTAAACGCTAAATAGACTTTCATATTTCCAAACCCTACAATCTCTCAGTAGATGCATAGGTAGACACATATACATACATATGTATATAATACACACAAAGACATAATGAACACATGCTATATAAAATAATATAGAAATAAGCATTAAATACATGGGATAAATTTATTTTCTGATCTTCCATTGTGATTAAGCTCTTTTCTGAATATGAATGTGCTTGTGTTTGCATATGTATGTGTGTGCACATGTATGTGTGTCCATATATATATAGATAGATACATACATACATGTGCTGCTTGAAACTAATAAGAAACATGATATATATGTACATATATATGAAATATCTTAAACATATAGATCCTTTGAACACATTATGTGTATGAAAAAAAATATGGGTATAGGTATCCTCATGTTTTGGACTGGTTAGAAACACGGCATATAATTAAATTAGTAGACACTGCTGTAAAATTTTGAAAATTTCTGTCTTGTAAAAAATAAAAGCTCATTTCAAAGAAAAATATTCCATTATGTATAAAATATGATTTCATTTGTTAAAATTTCTATTCCACACATCATACTTAAAATATAAAAAGTATTTAATAAAGATGTGGATGTGTCTGCATGTATGAAAAATTTAAGAATATGGATACTGAGAAGTATTCTAACGTGAGAAAACTTACTGTAACTCTCATCAATGGAGGTACACTTTTAGTGATATAATCAATTGAGAGATTGAGTATAAAATTTGCTGAGAGAGATAAAAAGGGGCTCTAAATTTTGGAGGAAAATTGTAAATTACTTGTAAATGATATTTATTCCAAATGAATTGCAATTTTTATGTTAAGAAGTAAATATTAGCAAAATGTTGTGTTTCTATAACCTCAAAATACCTATTCCCCACAAATAAATAAGGAATATTATCAAATAAATAAAGCACAAATAACTTACTATGAGAATGTAAACAAACCTGTAGGTCACATAGAGTAATTATCTATATTAATGACTACCAGCAATTATTATATTTTTCTCTAGACATATTGATATAGTTTTGAACACTTTCAGATAAAATTTATTATTGGGATAAGAAAAATTAACATAATATCTAACCACATTGGCAAATTTTAAAGGTACAATACAACATGATTAAATAGAGGCACAATATTGTACAGCAGATCTCTAGAATTTATTCATATTGCATAGAAGAAATTCTATACACCCCTTGAATATCAAATCTTATTTCCTCTTCTGGAAATCCTGTAGCAACACCATTCTACTCTCTGCTTCTAAGAGTCTACTTTAGATACTTCATGTAAGTAAAATCACTCAGTGTTTGTCCTACAATGACTGGCTTATGGAACTAAATATATAGTCCTTCAGGTTCATTCACATTGTGCATTATGGTAAGATTAACTGTTCAAAAATTGTGTGTGTGTGTGTGTGTGTGTGTGTGTGTGTGTGTGTGTGTTTTAAAATCACATATACATGTATATGTAGAAAATCTCATGCCAATTATCTTGGGATCCTCGCCACATCCTTTCATCCCCTTATTTTGCTTTTGCTGCTGTATAGGAGAGCAATCATTTGATCATTTGACCATTGACTTTCTGAATATGGCTTATTTCACTAAGCATGATGTTCTCCAGTAATACCTATTTACCAGCAAATGCCATTCTTCTTCTAAGTAACAACCTCAATGTGCCTATATATCACATTTTCTTAATCCATTCATCTGTTGAAAAGCACCTAGGCTTGTTTTATAACTTGACTAATGTGATTTGCACTGCTATTAACATTGGTATACATATATCTCTCTCTTGTGCTGATTTTGATTCCTTAAGATAAATTCTGAAGAGTGGAAGAGCTGGGTCTTATAGTGGTCCCATTCTTAATCTTCTGAGGAATCTCCATACTACTTTCCAGAGTGGTTCTATAAATTTGCAGTCCCATCTACAATCTAAGAGTGTACCTTTTTTCTACACATCCTCACCAGAATTAATTATTATTTGTATTCTTTATGATTGTCATTCTAGTTGGAGTGAGATGAATTTTCAGCATAGTTTTGATTGTATTTCTGTGATCACTAAAGATGTTGAATTTTTTGTGTGTATTTGTTGGCTATTTGTATTTCATCTTTTGAAAAAATGTATGTTTAGCTCTTTTGTCCATTTATTAATTAAGGTTTTTGTTTTACTGATGCTAAGTGATTGAGTTCTTTCTATATTTTGGATATTAATCCCCTGTTAGAGGAGTAGCTGACAATAATTTTCTTCCACTCTGTTGGCTCTTCTCTTCATGGTCTTAACTGTTCCCTTTGCTTTGCAGAAGCTTTTCAATTTGATTCCATCTCACTCATTGATTCTTGGTGTTGTTTCTTGAGCTTTTGGCCTTCTTTGGGAAGTTGGTTACTGCACCAATATATTGGGGTGTTGACGTTATGTTTTCTTCTAACAGTTGCAAAGTTTTTGGTCTAATTCCTAGGGCTTTGATTCACTTTGAGTTGAGTTTTTGTGCAAGAGGAGAGATCAGGATCTCATTTCATTCTTCCACATATGTCTGAACAATTTTCCTACCACCATTTTTTAAAAAGGTTATATTTTCTCCTATATATATTTTTTGACACCTTTGTCAAGTATCAGATGACTCTCTCTTTGTGGGTTTGTCTCAGTGCATTTTATTCTCTTCCATTGATATTTATGTCAATTTTGATGCTAACAATATGTTGTTTTTGTTACTATAGCTCCATAGCATAATTTGAGATAAGGTATTGTGATTTGTGCACCCATGTTCTTCTTGCTCAGGATTGCTTTTGCTATTCTGGGTCTCTTAGTCTTCCAAATGAATTTCAGGAGTGTTTTTTCTAGTTCTGTGAAGAATGTAATTGGTATTATGATGAAGATTACATTAAGTCTGTATGTTGCTTTTGATAGTATGGCCACTTTTTTTTTTTTTTTTTTTTTTCATACCAGAGATTGAACTCAGAGACACTCGACCACTGGGCCACATCCCTAGCCCTTTTTGTATTTTTATTAGAGACAGGGTCTCACTGAGTTGCTAAGTGCCTCGCCATTGCTGAGGCTGGCTTTGAACTCACAATCCTCCTGCCTCAGCCTCTCAAGTGCTGGGATTACAGGCGTGCGCCACCACACCCGGCTAGTATGGCCACTTTGACAATATTGAATTCTGCCTATCTAAGAACATAGGAGGTCTTTCTATCTTCTAAGTTTTTCTTCATTTTTTTTTTTTTTTTTTAGAGTTCTATAATTTTCATCATAGAGCTCTTTCATCTCCATGGTTAGATTAATTCCCAAGGTTTTTTTTTTTTTTTTTGAGGTTATTATTAATAGAATAGTTTTCCTGATTTCTTTCTCAGCAACATCTCTATTAGAGTATAGGAAAGCTATTGATTTATGAATGTTGGTCATGAGTTCTCGTACTTTGCTGAATTCATTTATCAGGTCTAGAAGTTTTCTGATGGAGTTTACTTTCTTTTCAGGGGCCAGTCTTGTAGATTTAAGATCATGTCATTGACAAATAGAAATAATTAGACTTCTTCCTATATGTATTCCTTTAATTTCCTTCTCTTGCCTGATTTTTCTGGTTGGCTCAACATGTATAAATCAATAAATGTGACTTGCTACATAAATAAAATTAAGGTCAAGAATTATAATATAATTTCAAGAGATGTAGAAAAAGCTTTGGACAAAATCCAGCACCCATTCATGTTAAAAATGCTGAAGCAACTAGAGACAGAGAAATTTACCTCAACATTTTAAAGGCTATATATGACAAACTAAGGCCAGATTCTTGTCTCAGATAACCATTTCCAATCATGTAATAAGGCTCTGGAGAAATTATTAATTACAGGCATAATGCAGGAAAAGGCTGTATTGTGAATCTGCAAGATGTAGTAAATGAGGAGAAAGCCATCAAAATTTAAAATATATCTTCAAAACATATCAAACAACGACAACAACACTTTGCTCCTAACTGAAGCACTCCATAGTGGTCAAATTGTTAATTTTAATTTTCCTTGATATGTTTACATTAAGTACTAATGTGATCTAAAAGAAATTTAAAAGTTATAAATTAATATGTCCATATGACTCAACACAATATACTTGAGAACCAACTCAGAGTAATGAATAGAGAACAGAGAAAGCATTTATAGATCTTTTCTTTAGGAATTATAATAATAACAAGTAAATAATAATGATACATTTAAAATATCACAATTTAGTAGCATCTAATGAACTAATGGAATCAACTGTTCATCACAAATGGCTGCTTAGAAATTTTTGAAAACTTGGTTAAACATGTATTCCCATTTTGAAGCAGTTTAAAAAGAACAAAGGAAAAAAACCTAACCATTAACCTAATTAAACATCTAAATTAAATATTTACTATGGGAAATTTATATATATTGAATCATTTTTATTTTATAATATGTATTATTAATTCATATAATTATATATTAAATATATGTGTAATTATCTAATGTTATGATTTGGAAATGAAGGGCCCCCAATAAATTCATATATAAAAAAATGAAGGAATGTTCAGAGGTTAAATGATTAGATGATGATAGCCAAAAATTCATCAGTGGATTAATATATTTGCTGGAATAATAATTTGACTGAATTGTCACAACAGGCTGGTAGGATTGGAGTGGTGGAAGTATATCACAGGGGGCATGCCCTTGAGGACTATCTTGTTCCCCCAGATCCTCTCTTTCCCCTTCTCTATTTTCTTTCTTTCTCTCTCTCTCTCTCTCTCTCTCTCTCTCTCTCTCCCTCCCTCTGCTCCTCCTCCATCCTGACTTCCATGAGGTGAGAAGTTCTACCCCACCATGGCCCTTTGACCATGACATTCTGCCTCACTGGGGCCCAGAGCAATGAAGTCGCTGACCATGAACTGAAGCTTTGAGAGCCCCAAATCAGCATTCCTCCTTTAAGTTGGTCTTGACAGGTATTTGAGCCGCAGCAATGAAAAACTGACTAACATATTTGATATTATATTTTTATTGTAAAAATATTTGAGTAGCATGAATAACATTTTTTCATGAAAGAGAATAATAGGTGTAATCCACTAACCAGAATGTCATATAAACAAGGTTTATCATTTTTTGGTTATTTCCTATTAAAACATTGAAGTGATGACAAATAAAGGTAAAGCCAAGATGAGTTAGATAAGGAAATTTGACAAGGAAATTAAATATTGCAATCTGCAATAAAGATGAAATTAGTTAAAAATGCTATAACATTTTTAAATTATGATAAAAAAAATGTATATCATAATAGTTATTATTAAACTGACCATTATACAATAACCCTTAGATTACAGGTAAACAACATCTAACAAAGACTAATTATTAGCAATCAAAAAGGAATATGTAATTTTTTTTATATTTTAAAAATATAATTAAATATTTAGATTAAAGATTCAGGTTTTGTAAAAAAAAAAGTATGTTTCATAGTTATTTTTATTACTCACAAAATATTGATAATAATAAAATATTAAGTAATCACAATTAATGGACATACATAGTTTTTAGAAGACAGCATTGTAGATTCTCTGTGGAATAGAAAAAGGAATGTAACCATTCTCAAGGGAGATCCACAATATAGAAGAGTTAGGAGGCTTTTGAGAAACTGAAGGATGGCTAACAAAAATCCCTCAAGGTTGATAAGATAACAGAGATGTGGCCTGGTTTTGTCTTGTTCCCAGGAGATCACACCTTTGGAAAACAAACCATAAGTAGACTTAAAATATTTGAGATATAATGTAGAACCAATTGAATGCAGAATTCTGATTTAAGAATCAATACTTATAATACCCAAAGATGTCATATCTTTCTCTGTTCTTTCTTTAAATATTACTTTCTTAAACTTTTAGATCAAATTAGTGAAGGGGAACATAGTGTATTGTCACATTTTCTGAAGGTTTCTGACATTACATCTTTATTTTCTAAAATATTTCCCTTCTGTCTTCATGAAAAAAGAGAAAATATAAAATCAAATTTGATGTGTGAACATTGCTAGTGTCTGACAGAAAAGCAATGATTTTACATTCTTTCCTTCACAGCAGAAATTTGAACATCTACAATATGAAAAAGAGCTGTCAGGATTTAGCAGAATAAATCCACAGAATAGCATACCCAGGCCAGTGTTTGAAGAGCTGGAGACTAACTGAATTAGTTAAGGTGAATTGGAGATGTTTTCCTGTACATTTCTAGACATCCTTGTGGATGAGTGAATCAGTGGAATGAATGGCTCGTTGAGACAAAATGACAAATGAATAAAACACTATTCCATCAAATTTATCAGATAATGAAGGATGATGTTCAAATGGAAAATACACTGTACTATAATCCAAGTGACAGAGCTGTTAAGATTTGAGGCAAGTACTTTTGAAATTATGCTTCAAAGTAAAGTGAAAAATAAATAGCATGTTCTTTTAAACTCAAAAATGAAAAACATTTGTATACTGTGTGCTTGAACGTGTGTGTGTACATATATATGTACACACACAGAGAGAACACCACACATATATATTTCTAACAAATTATCAAAGACATCAAACATTAAAGATTTTTTGAGAATTATCAGATAAATCAGTAAGTGAACATATTCTCTGGTTACTACATGAAATAATCACATTATTATAAATCATATTATTACAAATATGTATTAAAATATAATGAAAAGAAGATAATTAAAATAAAACTCTTACAGATTATGGAAGATATTTTAGAATTGTATCAATAAGGACTGTATTTATCATAATAAATTATATCTTTCTTCTCTCTTTAATTCTCTCTTCCCCCCAATATCTTTGAAAGAGCAAAAAGGAGAGACCAAGAGACAGGGAAAAGAAAGAGAGAGAGAGAGAGAGATGAATCACACAGTGATCACAGAATTTGTGTTCCTAGGCCTTTCTGATGATCCTGAACTTCAGATTGTAATTTTTCTGATTTTATTTATCACTTACATGTTTTTTTTTTTTAATATTTATTTATTTGCTTTTAGTTGTACACAATGCGTTTATTTGTATGTGGTGCTGAGGATCGAACCCGGGTCACGCACGTGCTAGACGAGTGCTCTACCGCTGAGCCACAATCCCAGCCCCTATCACTTACATGTTAAGTGTCACTGGGAATCTGACTATTATCACTCTAACCTCGGTGGACACTCCTCTACAACTACCATGTATTTCTTCCTCTGGAACTTCATTTTCTTAGAGATCTCATTAACAATTGTATGTATCCCTAGGTTTCTAGGTGCTATTATCACCGGGGATAAGACCATTTTCCTATAACAATTGTGCAGCTCTACTCTTTTTCTATATCATCGTGGGAGTGACAGAATTTTACATTCCCACTGCCATGTCCTATGACCGCTAGGTTGACATCTGCAAGCCCCTTCATTAACAACCATTATGAGCAGGAAATTATGCACCCTGCTTGTGCTATGTGCCTGGCTGGGTGGATTTCTGACCATTTTCCCACCCCTGATGCTGCTGCTCCAGCTGGATTACTGTGCTTCCAATGTCATTGATCACTTTTCATGTGATTATTTCCCCATCTTACAACTGTCTTGCTCAGATACATGGCTCCTAGAAGTCATTGGTTTCTATTTTGCTCTGGTTACTTTGCTATTCACTTTGGCATTAGTAGTTTTATATTAGATGTACATTATCAGGACAATTTTGAGAATTCCATCTGCCAGTCAGAGAAAAAAGGCTTTCTCCACCTGTTCCTCTCACATGATTGTCATTTCTATTTCTTATGGAAGTTGTATATTCATGTATGTTAATCCCTCTGCCAAAGAAAAGACATCACTGACTAAAGGAGTAGCTATTCTCAACACCTTTTTTTGCCTCCATGTGGAACCCTTTCATCTACATCCTGAGGAACCAGCAAGTAAAGCAAGCCTTCAAGGATGTGGTCCACAGGGTAGGGTTTTCTACAAATAAATGAAATAATTTTTTTTTTTTTTTTGTCAAAAAATAAGAAACACTATAAGAAGCAACTCAGTAAAATCTTAAAATTCATAAATATCTTTATTAAGCATCCTTGTTCTCTAATGGTTTCCTTACATGCCATATTATATTTAATTGGAAAATGTCCCAGTCCATTTCTTCCACTCCCACACCCAAATATATTCAACATATTGTTTACTTAGAATTTAAAATATGCTAAAATTTTCCAGTACAGAGTTTTCTTGAAATGGTATGTATTTATATAAAACATACTCTATGGTATGGTAAATGGTTTTAATTCTGTTTATATCACTCTATAAGAGGCAAATGTATCACCATGTTGTACTTCAGATGCAGAAATTTGTATTTCGTGTAATTTCTCCAGTGTTTTCAAGGTGAATATTGACAATGTCATAATGTTTTTGATTCTACATGGTCTGTATCTTGGGTCATTAAATTCAGACCCTACAGGTAATATGTTCTATTTCATTATATCTTAAATATAGGGCTCCATACTTTGTAAAATTAAAAGGGCACCACTTCCATTTTCTCTGTAAATTGAGTTCCTCATTAAATATACAAAATAAATATGATTCACTATAATTATGTTAATCATATAAACATCAACTCAATAATTAAACTTTTTTCTTGAGTTATCAGTTAATAATTATGCCATAAAAGTATTTCAACTTCAATTGTTTCTCTTTTAAAAAATTTTTTCCCAAGTAATGTTGATTAGAAAACTTGAAGACTAATATACTTTATTTCTAAATTTGTGAACTACTATTTTTTATAAAGTAAAATGTAAAAATAGTTTTAGTTATTTATAAAATAAAACTCATTATATGAATTCCAATACATTCCAAAGAATTCTTAGTCTTTACATCTCAACTGTCTGCTAAAACCTGGGCATCAAAGGATTCCAATACAAGAAATTAAAATGATAATGCCTCTCTGAGAAATTCAATCTTTAGGAATTTTTGTTATTTAAAGATGAACACATGCCTTTGAATTAAATGTTATCCAATAGCTTTCTGTATTAAGTATTGCCAAGGAATTTTCACATGTATATTACATATATTTATTAAATAATGTATCCACTAAAAAATGATTTAGCAATTGAAAAATTTTGTACTTGCTCTCATACAGACCTAAGCAAAATAGAAAAAAAAAAGTATATAGGTGAACACAATGTAATTTTATAAGTGTTGTATCTCTATGATGAACATATTTGGCATATATATTTTTAATTTTTTTTAGTAGTAGATGGACACAATACCTTTATTTTATTCATTTATTTTTATGTGGTGCTAAGAATTGAACCCAGCGTGATAGGTAAGTGCTCTACCATTGAACTACAATCCCAGCCTCTATATTACACATATTTACAAACATTGAGATATAAATAATACCAAGTTTGCTGGCATCATCAACAATTTACATAGTTTTACCACTAAGAAAGATAGAATAATTTTTTTTATTCTTTGTACCAGAATAACAGCCACGATAAAGAAAACAAGTGAAAAATATATATTAAATTATATATATGTATTAGTATATATATATATAATATATATATATATAAATTATGTCATGAAGCCTCAGATAAATTGACATGCCACCAATAAATAACATTCTCCTAATACTTAAAATTTTCAGACATATTATGAACTTAATTGTGTCTTTGCAAATTCCCATGACATTTGTAGTAAAAGTTTTACCAGTGGCTAATAACTTATCAATGCTGTCACTCAAATAGAGTGAGTGGCTAAATGCTTTTAAACTAAACTGCCATGTCCAAACAGTTTGGTCTGTTCAATTCTAACAACAAAAAAAAAGTTAATTGTCTGTAAATGTATTTGCATAGGCACTCAAATATTGAATTTTAATTTGGTGGATTCATATCTATTATCACCCAACAAATTAAAAGCAATATGACACATGTTTCTTTTTGGATAAATGTGTGGAAGAGTATTTATTGTATTTTTGAGTTTATCATATTATTTCTTAACTTATTTTCAATGAAATATTAAGAAAATTAGAAACACTAGAATTTCAAAGCCAATTCTGTAGTTTTGAGATTATTTTCTTATTGTAAAATTAATATCAGGGAAATGCAAATCAGAACCACAATCAGCTACCAACACACTCCAATAAGAGTGGTACAAACAGTTGTATGTAAAAAGATGCTATATATGTGCATTATGAATTGTAATACATACTACTATTATAAATAAAAAAAGAAAAAGAAAAAAATTTCTAAAGACAAAAAAAAAAAAAAAAAAAGAGTGGCTACTATCAGGAAGATTTTCATAAGTATTGGTGAAGATTTGGAGAAATGTGAATGTTTCCACATTGCTGATGAGAATGTAAACTAGTATAGCACTTAGGGAAACAAAATGGAGTTTTCTCAAAAAATTAGAAATACAAATGCCATATAATCCAGCAATACCACTACTAGTGACATAGCCAGAGGAAATAAATCACTATGTTGAAGAGACATCTGCATTTCTATTTTTATTGTAGCAATATTCATAATAACCGAGAAAAAGAAACAATCTGTCAACTAACAAATAAGTAAAAAAATGTGATTCATAATGAAGTATTCTTTAGCCATAGGGAGGAAAAATGAAATTCCATTACTTGCAACAACATGGGTAGAACTGGAGATCATTATATTCAGTGAAATAAGCTAGAAACAAAGAGACAAGTAATGCATGATCTCACTCACATGTGAAATGATATATGAAATCATTCATATATGAAATATATGAATGAAATCACAAAAAAAGTTGATTTCACAGGTGAGTAGATGACAATTACCAGAGGTGAGACTGGGGAGAATAGGAAAAAAGGAACAACAGGGAAATGTTGAACAATGTGTACTATGTTGCAATTAAATAGGAGTCAAAAGCTCTGTGTGATATAGCAGAGCAGGATGATTACAAATAACAATAATGTACTGTGTATATAAAAAAATTAGAATAGAATAATTTGAATATTTTTACCATAAAGAAATAATACTGGTATAAGAAAATAGATATGTTTAACCCAAATTTAACATTACACAGTCTACCCATGTAGTAACACATCCATGGTACTCTATTATCATATATAATCATTGTGTTTTGTGTATGTTTAAAAATGAATTTAATTTTAAAAATAAAATACATGAAATCTTTCATTTTTCTGGGAAAGGTTATCTTGCCTTTATTTCTGAAGGACAACTTTATTGGGTAAAATATTATTGGTTGGCAGGTATTTTTTTTTGCTGTTGTTGTTTTGTTTCAGGTCTTTGCATTAATAATCCCTCACCACCTTCTAAGGTTTCAGCTGAGATGTCTTCTGTAGGTGTACTGAATCTCCCTTACATATTATTTGCTTCTTTCTCTTGCTGATTTCAAGATCCTCTCTTTATTTTTTATCTTTCATAATTTGATTACAATATGTCCTTGGATAGTCTTATTTGAATGATTCTTATAGGGGAACTTTGCCTCCCTTCCCTGGATATTCATATAATTCTCCAGGTTTGTATAGTTTTCTGTTACCATTTTCTGAAATAATCTTTCTATTAATTTATCTTTCTCTACTCCCTCTTGAATGCTAATGATATACATTTCTTCTTTTTTGTCACTGTTCCATAAATTCTATGAACTTTTTTATTGTTTTTATTTTCTTCTCCTAACATATTTATCTCTCAAATGTATTTATTTGAACATAAATTATCTCTTATTCCAGTTTCAGATAGATGTAGGGGTTCCGTGTTTGGGATTGGGGTCTCTGATAGCTTCATGACTGTGGCATGTTGGTGGCTAAGGAAGTTTCTATGCAAAGACACAGAATGCCTGACTTCTATGAAATGACTGGCTGCTATAGCAATTCCTTGCATGAGGACACTCTGTGCTAGAGTTTTATCAGCCTAGACCTTGATCTCAGGCACATAGACCTGGGAAAAAAAGAACTTGCTTACTAGATAACTACAATGTTTCACCAAGCTCCAGTGCTCCTGGACCTGCCTGCTAACAGTAACTTTAAACAATGGACTTAATTGAGAGCTACACAAACATTGCATATTGTAACTATAGAATGTAACTGCAGAATAAGCAACCTTACTAATACAATAAACAATAATGGCACTAATGACCTAATGTAACCTATTGATATAAATAAATGTGGTGGCTTGAACACGTGGCCATCATTCCTGCCTCTGCATCTTGTCTCAGTGTCTCTTTTTATTCTCCTTACAAATAAATTCTCTTTTTGATCAGTTGTGATATTAATGCTCTGTATTGCATTTTTCCCATTGTATTTTCAAGATTTATTTGATTTTCATGTTATTTCAATCTCTGTGTTAAATTTATTGAATTGTTTCTCTGTATTCTTTTGAAGTTCACTGAGCTTTCTTAAAACAGCTATTTTGAATTCTTTGTTAAGTGGCTTAGGCATCTCTATCTCTTTGGATCCAGTCATTGGTGCCTAATTTTATTCACTTGGTGAGATCATGCTTCCATAATTGTTCTTAATTCTTGTGATCATGCATTGATGTCTACTTGTTGAAAATGTATGCATTTGTTCCAGCCTTTTCAGTATCGCTTTGTTAAGGAATCTTTTAAAGGTAAGCTTATTCAAAGATTCTGGGTAGACCATCTAGCATGATCCCTAAGCCCATAAACACTGCAGCCATTGCCACAGGATTTTCACAGCTAGCAACCTGGGTTGTAATCCTATGTCCTTGTAATCTTGGGCTTCCAAGAGTAACTCAACACTGGAATGTAATTCTGTGGCCATTGAGCCTGGTGCAGTGCTGGGGGAACCTTAAGCCCACAACTGCTCTTGTCTTTCATCCAAGAGATTTGTTCAAAACCCAAGTTCACTGAAATTGACTGGTGGCTTTGAGAACCATAACATGAGTAAATCTCAAATGATTTGTGGTTTATCTGGTGCAAGGGTGTGTCTAGTACTTCAATCCATGAGTACAATCTTAACTCATTAACCAAGTCAGTAGTTTATCTGGTGCTTTGTTTACTGTGGTGGGTCTGGAATCCCAATTTCAGGGCTTGGGAATCCCAATTCCCAAGTCTAAGGCTAATTCCTATGTTTATTTACCTCTCCTTTCCCCAAGTAGATGGTGTCTCTCTCCACATTGTGCTGCACAGGGTTGGGGAGAGGTGACAAAAATAACATAAACCCAAATATCCTACCCTTCTTGATGTGTCAATTTTTATTCTTAAACTACAACCAGGTTCTGTTGATGTTTCACCTGGTTGCCTTAGCTGTTGTGAAACTAATTTCATGTGAGTATATTTGTACAAATTATAGAGTACTGATGGATCAAGAGTCCTATTCCACTATCTTGCTGTGCCATTCACAAAATTCCACTCCCCTTTCAAAGAAGTGCAGACCTGGTAGCTGAACTATGTTTCACTGCCTTAAAACATAGTCAGTAATCATCCCCTGAGCACCTTGGGGATAAGTGGGCATATTATTAAAAAGTAAGTGTCCTATTATATTTTGGATAGACTTATAACATGAAAGATCAGTCAAAAACAAAAGTGAAATATTAGGAGGTCAGGAAAAACCATAGCTATAAATAGAAACTAAAAATTAAAAAATAAAGATAGAAAATAAAAATGAGCAAGAGGTTGTGGAAGAAGAGAGGTAGTCCATTTATTATTTAAAAATTTGAGAAAATATTTAAAAGGAGCATACATAATAGGATATTTAAATAAAATGCTACACTTTGTCTGATATAGATTCATCTTATTTTTCCTCTAAAAATACCAATAATGTTACACTGCTGACAAATACACAAATGATGAATATTAGATACTTAACTGACTTCTTAACTGCTCTTTCCACAAGCCTTTATATGAATATAAGTTACCTCATAAGGTTTTTGTTCTGTTTAGAAAACAATGAGATAAGCAAAATATTTAGTCAATGCCTAATAATCAATAAATCTCAAACAATTGGTATATTTATTATTGTTAAAGGCTTTAGGGACAAAATATGAAATAATACTTATTTCACTCTCACTAGTCAAATAATCTAATACCTCTATTTTCTATTTAAAAACAAATACCATGGAATACAGTTTTCATAAGTAGGAAATAGTTTTTACTATTTCTATATAAATGTGTTGAATCAGACATTTTAATGACTCTTATAACGTGTATCAATCATATATTTAACACAACTTAATGCCATTGTATTTTTCTATGAGTTAACAAGTAGCTTACCCATCTTTCTCTATTTTCTCTCTTCTATCCCACTTTCGGATAGTATCATATTTTAATCCATCAGTTATTGTACTTTTGAAATTTAATATACACATGCTTTGCATACTTGTTATATATGAAAAATTAAAAAGAAATTTCTAAATGAAAAATGTGTGTTACATATATACTTATGTATGGTATATGAGTGTTATACTTTTCTCATCATAAAATTTATATTTCTCAGTGTAGAACAATTTTAAATACATAAGTTTAAGTATTTAATACCAGATTTCTAGTCATTTATTTTCTTGGTTCACAACTATTATTGCAGTAAGAAGTTGTCATATGTATAACTATAAGCAAGAGTTCAATGAAAGCATATGATACAGTGAAGGGAAGTAAGTGCAGCTTTTAGCAAATATTATATTAGGTGATTTCCCAAGGTTATAAGAGACAGATGAAAATAAGCCAGTTCCTCTCTTATAACATACATAGATAGAAATAGTTCTTATTTTATGTTGTTCAAATCAGCATTTGCCAGAAAATGTAAAATTCTCTGAAGTCTAAGGAAAATATTACATGCATGTAAGATTATATGTTTGCAAAATATTTATTTAAAACATTTCTGTAAATGCAAAGAAAATGGTTTTAGTGCTTTGTATTGTATGGAAAGGGACAAGTGGAAGAGTACTATAGTCAACATAACCTTAGCTCTGTTTACACATGGATCTTATGTGAGAGAGAAATGTAGGACTGAATATAATATTATAAAATGTTCCAACAAGTTTACTGTAAAAATAATTAATAATCTTTTTGGTCAAATATTACTGGTCACTAATTAAAGTGAGATCCATGAAAAGGTTAAATCATCCCATTTGTTATGAGAGTACAAAGGAAATCAAATATATTGCTGAAACATTTGGTCAGATGTGAAATATGACTATTTTGGAAACCCAGATGTTAGAATTTCAGACCTAATTATCAAGAAAGACCCAAAGGTAAGCTTGTTATTCTTCAAGTATTTAATTTTCAATATTACAATGGTTCTAACTCTACAATTGTATGTGCAAATTGTATTTTGAAATGTATAAATGAAATGGAATATGTATTATATCAGAGAATAACAAACTTACTTGTTATTTATTTCTGGGAATAACTCAGTGGGGTCTCAAGAACACAGCAACAGGCCTTATTTTTCCCTGTTTAAATGTTATGCTGTGATAGAAATGGGATCCAAAACAGACATTCTCTATCTCAAAGAATATCTTCATCCCAGAAAATTTTATTGTGATCATCTGCTTGTTCATTTGCTACAGACATATTGAAAAATTTACTAAGCCATTTAATTTATGAATAAAAATTTTTCTAGGCAATGATTTGTTTTGGGAAAATAAGTTTCCCTTTCTTGTCCTTTTGGTCTTTTTACTAGAAAAATTAATGAGGCAAGGAGAGTAACTGCATTAGCCAAACCTTGAAGTAAGAAATTTAGGAGAGAATGTTAAAACATTTTACAAATAAACATGTAGTTTCTAAATTGAGGTGATTATTATATCTATCAATTGGCTGTTAAACCTGTGAAAGTTACCTAAAATACATGGGCTTGAGTTTCTCAAAATATAACATATGAAAGTAAACCTAAATAAACTTTGAACACTTTCAAACTCTTCTTTCAATTGTGTTGTATTCTAGATTAGCTTTGTAAGATTGAGGAAAGAAAAATATCGATTATAATACTTTCATGTGTTTTATAAAGTAAACCTTTTTGTAAATAATTATAAACTTAATTTTAATGAAATACTAAAAGAAATAGCTTCTATTTAAATATTATCACTAGCTGGGCGGGGTGGCGCATGCCTGTAATCCCAGCACTTTGGGAGGCTGAGGCAGGAGGATCCTGAGTTCAAAGCCAGCCTCAGCAATGGTGAGGCACTTAGCAACTCAGTGAGACCCTGTCTCTAAATAAAATACCAAAAAAAGGGCTGGGGATGTGGCCCAGTGGTTGAGTGCCCCTGAGTTCAATCCCTGTACCACAATAAATATATAAACAAACAAACAAACAAACTAATAAATATTATCACCAGAACATTTTGCCCATGGCCTGTAACAGGTGTTTTTCTATGAAAAGAGATCATTATTTGACATCTGGTAATACAAGTTATTTGGATGTAAGATACAATGAAAATGGAAGGGGGTTACTGGTGAACACAACATTTTATTTTATTTCACGTAAAACTCGTCGTTATGAATCTATTTAAAGTGTTATGCCCTATCTTCAATCTCTTGTTAATATTTTTATATTATAGGGAACATACATTTTATGTTCTAAAGGGGATAAAAAAAAAGATTGACAATGGAAAACCACACTGTACCCACAGAATTCATTCTATTAGGGCTATCAGATGACCCAGAGCTTCAGGTTGTGATTTTTCTCTTTTTAAATATCACATATATATTGAGTGTTACTGGAAATCTGACAATCATCACTCTCACCTTGATGGACTCATATCTACAGACTCCAATGTATTTCTTCTTCAGGAACTTACATGTATTAAAAATCACCTTTACAACTATCTGTATCCCTAGATTCCTGAGGAGAATTATCACTAAGAACAAAAGAACTTTATATAATGATTGCGTGGCTCAGTTGTTCTTCTCCAGCTTCTTGGGTACAACTGAATTTTACCTTCTAACAACCATGTCTTATGATTGCTATGTAGCCATCTGCAAACCCCTGCATTATACCACCACCATGAACAAGAGAGTATGCATAGTGCTTGTCTTTTTTGCTTGGCTAGCAGGATTCTTAAATATCTTCCCACTAATTATTCTTTTTCTCCAATTAAATTACTGTGGCTCCAATGTCATTGATCACTTTGCTTGTGACTGTTTTCCCCTATAACAATTATCCTGCTCAGACAAATGTTTCCTAGAATTGATTGGATTTTACTTTGCAATAGTGATTCTGCTTTTCACTTTAGTATTAATAATTCTATCCTGCATGTTTATCATGAGGACAATGTTGAAATTCCCTTCTGCCAGAAAAAGGCATTTTCTACATGATCCTCTCACACAATTGTCATTTCCATCTCTTATGGAAGTTGCATATTCATGTATACTAATTCTTCTTCTTCAAAAAAAAAAAAAAAAAAAGAGCATCATTGACCAAAGGAGTTACTATGCTTAATACCTCTGTTGCTCCCATGATAAATCCATTTATACACAATCTGAGGAATCAGCAAGTGAAGCAAGCCTTTAAGGACACTATCCAAAAAGTGATGCTTCTCTCTGGTAAATGAAAGTATTTAGTAATTTAAGAAAAAATAAATTTATTTTAAATGTTTTCTATTATGCATAACCTCCCAAAATTTTCCTTCATTTATGGTCATTAGGGTTTTTTTCCCCCCATATCCTTGTTAAAATTTCTCACATATTTTTCTTAATAAATTTGATAAAGCTAAATATTGCTTGAGAATTTTCTAATATTTCAAATATTTTATTCAAATGTATTTGGGCAAAGGAGAAAGTCTGGATTGATGTCTATAATTTTAAATAGAAGTGGTTTGCTTTGGAAGAGACAAAGGGGATTCAGTTTGATGGAAAGTGTGTCAGGATAAATGTGGGCTTCAGAAATTTTCATTCTTACCTGGTTAAAAAAATGTTAATGCAAAAAATAACTGACAATAATGAAGAGAAGTAGTAAGAGGATGAGAGAAGAAGGTGAAATAATTTTTTTCAGTATTATTAAATGGTAAATTAATTCTTTCTTTTTAAAAAGTCAGACTTCTTTATTCACAAGGAAAAAAAACAATGATGTCACAATGCATTTGCAATTATCAAAGAGGAAGCAGATAAACCATGTTAAACTATGGAAAATCCTATCATGGACTTTTATAACAATTAAATCTAAGGAAAAAAAAATTCTTATACCTACTAACCTAAACTTATAAAGCTATTTTAAAGATGTCATTCTATGCATTCTACTCTTGCTAAAGGTGTCTTTCAATGACAAGCTTTTAATTTTGATGAACCCTAATTCTGGATCTTTTATGGTTAATGTTTTCTATGATCTGAGAAACTTTTGGCTGCTCCCATGTCACAAAGATATTCACCAAGGTTTTCTGGTAAAAAAATTTTATTTATTTTAGCTATTGCATTTATATCTATGATTCAACTCAAATTCATTTTTGTAAGTTAAGGGGCTTCTGATTCATTTTTTTCCAAGTGGATATTTAGCTCCACTATTATGACTCTGTTGAAGACTCTCCTTCCCAGTTTGACTGCTTTGTCACCTGTGTTAAAAATCAAAGTGATTTGATAAAAAATGAATATTTTTAGGTCCTGTCTTTTATTTCACTGATTTGTCTCATTACTGATACTTCTTTCTGCAATAATCCTGGCATTGCTTTACACAATTTAAACCTCAATGAAAGAAAATATAAGAATTAAACTGAAGTGAATGAATGATATTAAGATGAGTCTATGAACATCCTTAGAAAACCATTTTTTAAAATTGTTTCACAACTTTAAAACACTCCAAAATTATTATCATATCAAGAGCAATACATATTTATCTGCAAATACCTGAAAAACTACATAATTTTTAGTACCTTCAACTGGAATTTTAGATGAAAAATGTTTTATTAATTTTTCTACTCAATTTTACCACAGGTCTCCCTACATTTGTTATGTCATTTAATAATATAACAATTAATTAGTTTTGAAACAATCATAAAAATATCATGTGTTGAAGCTGGATGATAAGTACACATTCTCCCTAATAAAATAAATTATGTTAAATTTATTTTACAGTATATAATAAAAATGCTAAAAAGTCACATATCAATTTTAAACAATGTGCTCGGTAAAGAAAGTAGTGCATTATTTCCTTTACAAAAATATGTGTTATAAAATTTCCTTTGGCATTTATCTTGGAAAAGAAAATCACAACCTTGAATACAGCTCAGTAGTATTTTATATAATAAAAACCCAAACAACCCCCTCCACCCAAAAAATAATCCTTTGTGAGCATTTTGTACATTACATGGCCCTTGATCTATACTAATTTTGTTCAAATTGGCATAGATGGGCCCTCTATAACCCCTGCCATCATTTCTTAATGCCGATACACTGAATTGTCAAATCTGAAATGTTTCATAAAAATACCTGAACAGCTTCAAAAGGTTGCCAAATTGAGAGCCATGCTAAAACTCTTCAAGCACTACAATTTGTTCTTAACTTGAAATTTTCTTTTGAGACATACTATTCAGATCTTCCCACAATAATTTTATAATGTTTTGAAAAATAGCCCAAACACTTGAAGAAAGTTTGCTAAAATAAAATTACAATGTATAACCATAACTTTTCTACTGGCAGCAATGGAAATTATTAGAAACTGTACTTATGATCTTTTCAAATGATCTGCATTGAAATCAAATAAGTGGTATAAAAGGAAAATTTCAATGTTAAGATCCTCAAAACATATATAAAAGATAGAAATATTGATTATTTTCCATTAATGATAAGGAGAAGCAGAAGACTCTGTTTAATTAAGATATGGCATTTAAAAATCAAAAGTATTTAAGGTAAAAATGGATAAATTAGAACAACTATAGCTAAAAAATATCATTTGTGCATTTTCTAGGTTCATTAGTGTAGTTGTATATCCAGAACACCAACAAGAGTTCTCAGATCCAATGTCAAAGAGTGGAATTTGGGCAATCACAGTCAGTATAACTTTTATTTAATATGCAGTGCATACATATGATGCAGGCAAGGAAAAAGTTTATTAATGCATGCATTAAAGACAAGGCAGACTGCTGCTGTTGCCAAACATGCACAGAGTCAATTGGGATGTTGCTAAAAGTCCTTATACTTAATGTCAACATGAAAATAAGTGTAAAAGCAGAAATGTGTACACATCCCAAAGTATTCTCTTCATTTGTTTTCCTGAGCTGTCTCTGCATTCTATTTTTCTTTTGCCTTTTCTACAAGAGGTATTATCTGCTGGTTTTCTGCTAATGTCTTGAACAATTTCATAATGAAAGGCAGATAATTATTCTTCCTTCTGATATTTTCAATCTTGTATTTTTTTAACTTTTGTACTTCTTCTGAAATAAGCATCTGATTTTTGGCAACTTCTGATTGAATACCACTTAACATATTACTACCCTGATCTATATCCATAGGTTGCTCTGCAAGTTGTTTCTGTAACTCTGCTATCTTCTGCTTATGCATCATTTTTCTGTCAGACACATGGCCACTAAGTTAAACTGAATTTCACCTCCACCATACTTTTTTGTATGACTGGCTTTCCTGTGCTGATCCAGTCATCTTGATTGCATGCAACTAAATCAATTAGTCCTTCTCTTAGTCCATATAATTCATATAGTCTTCCATTAACAGGAACATAGCTAAAATAAGTGAAAAACATTCTTCTTTGGCTGATGCCTTTGCATCAAATTCAAACATTTGCTTGTCTGGCAAAATTGTGCTGTACCTGTTGAATCATATCCGAATTGCTTAGGGCCAAACCCTTCATAGCTGCATCAAAACTTTTTGAAAACTTTTTAAACTCTGATAATGTCTCTCCTAAATGGACATCTTGATGGGTATGGTTCAATACACACTTACAATGGCTTGAGTAGTACATGCATTGTTAATTACCAGCTTCACAAAGTATATCATGTCAAGCCTTAAATCCTAAACAACAGTGCATCCTGGTTTTCCTGGCTGCCACTTGAAAAGAAAAATTAAGCCATGAATGTTCAAAATTTTCAGGCTCTAAACTCCATATTTCTTCTACTTGGGCCCCTTGGCCACCAAATCCTTTAATGAGCTCAGTAAAGACCTGGGGTTATTTTCCCTGGGGCACCACTCCTGGGCCTTGCCAGTCATTTGCCCTGGCCACACACCGGGCTCCATCTGGCACTCTCTGCTGCCCCCAGAACCAGCTGCCCCTTGCCACAGATGTCAGCAAACCCGTAGCAGCACACTAATTCTTGAAACAGTATGACATTACCTAGGAATCTAGAGTGAAGCTGTTGATATAACTTTTTTTCAATAAAAGCTAGGGGCTCATTTAATTCTTTCAACAATTTTATGAGGTATGTATAATTAATATTCTCCATTAGTCTGAGGTATTTTTCTTTAGGTATATTAAACAACTCCAAAATTATATACATATGAGGAAGAGAGAGAACAAAAAATGTAAAACTTATCAAGAAAAATAAAATCAATTTGACTAAATCATGTTATAAGCATGTACAAAATACCATAATGGATCCCACTATTCTGTCTAATTAATATGTTCTGATAAAAAGCTTACACATGAAAAAATGACTGAAATTATGATAAATTGGTGAGAGTTTAAATTAACTTTCTAGAGAACTGAAAGTGAGAATCTAGAAATGACTTTACAGAGTTTTTAATAGTAAGGATAAGAAATAAGATCACACCTCTTGTGGTAATAGTCTATGTACTATATTATTTATTAAGCAAACCATATGCAACATTTATTTTATAAATTCCCTTAGAAAATATGTAGTGCGGCTGGCACAGAAGGCCCTGCCCTACCCAGAGTTCTGTTTTCTGGGCCTCGGTTCGTCACATGCGATTTCTAACTACCTCTGTGGTCCCTGCCTCTAAACAATCCTGTCAATCAACCACAGCTTGCACTACTACCACCATTTCTGCTGCCTCTGATTCAACTGCTGCCAGCCTGAGGTTGCCTGGAGGTCTTCTTTTTGGGCTGCTGCAAAAGCCACTGCCATGCCTGGAGGTCTCTTCTCTGGGCATGGCCTTGGTTATCTCAGACATGAATTGCAATGCTACCTCTGAGGTCGCTGTTGCTGAACCTGAAGTCTTCTGTCAATCAACTGCCACCTGCACCTCTATCGCCATTCCTGCTGTCTCTGATTCCACTGCTGCCAGCCTGAGATCTTCTGGAGGTCTTCTTTCTGGGTGCTGCTGCCACAGAAGAAATAGCTGCCCTGAATACAACTAAAGTTGACGCTCCTGCTGACCCCCAGAGATCTCCTGGTGACGCTGCTCCCATAGCCGCATTTTCTGCTACTGCTGCAACCGCCACTACTGCTGACATGCTGCCTGCTGCCAACAAACACCGCCACTACTGCAGCTACCACAGCCTAGAGGACTGCTTCAGGGAAGACTCCAGGTTTGGCTGCATGCGGCTGCACCAATTTTGAGACACCAGCCAGGGCCTGGGGCCTGGGTGCTAGCAGGTTTACCACCACAAGAACGTCTGTCTAGGGACTCAAGCTGGGGCCTGCAGGTCCAGAGTGGGGAAGCCTGGAGTCTTCCTGCTGAGAATGCTGGTGGCCCTTCTCTTGCTGCTGCATCTTGGTGTTGCTCCTTTGCATGAGGGTATACTTGGTGGTCTCACTGCAAGTATGAGCAGCATTGAGATTTTAAGACTGCAGCATGGCTGAGACTGAGGTATTTGAAGAAAAGATTGGTGGGATAGAGACTGTGTTTGTGAGGATTGATCTGGGTTTGGTGATCCTGAGAAACTCAGAGACAGGGCTGAGAAACTGTTGGTCACTGACAGAGACAGTTCAACTTTCCAGGAAGATTTATTTTACTTTATTTTATTTTTTGATTTATTACTCTCTACCATACTTGAAACAGGATGTTTTTAATGCATCAGTATGTGGAGGACAATAATATATGAATGATGTTTTGCATTTTTATTGGATTCATATGTCTTTAATTTTTTCTCTTTGTTCATATTTTTTCTCTCTCTTATCTATTTTCTTGGATTTTCTGTCTAACTTTTCTCCAACCAACAGCCAATCTCTGTTGGCTCCACATCCACTCTTCCTGTGAATTTTTACTTCTTTCTTCTCTCTTCCTCCTAAATGTTGCATACTACACTACCTCTTTCTCTCATCCACCATTTGAAATTGTAAATTGTTTTAGCATATTCTGTTTGTACTATAGATAGTTATCAAACTCATCATTTTGGGTTAATGTGAGAAAGCAGTAGATACCTTAGTAGGAGCTATTAGGTGTAAGACTATATATTATGTACACTGGGTGCTGTTGATGTGGGTCTCACCAATAAAGGCAAAGTGCTGGAAACCTTCAGGGGCACCATAGGTCTACAGGGTAGAATTTATCCTGCCTTAGATCCATACTTTTAGATGGGAAAACACACTAACAACATGAAAAAATAGGGTAATAAAGTGGCCCAAACACACCAAGATGCTTCAACAACAGAAACTACTGATCACACAGTGGAAGAAATGTCCAAGAAGGAGTTCAGATTGTATATAGTTAAATTGATATGTTAAGTAAAAGATAGTATAAGGAGTGATATCAAAGAAAAAATACAGAAAGTGAAAGACCACTTCAATAAAGAGTTACAGATGATGGAAAAAAAAAAAAAACAAGCAGAAATCCTTGAAATGAAGGAATCAGTAAACCAAATTATAAATTCAATTCAATAGAAAGCATCACCAACAGACTACACCACTTGGAAGACAGAACCTCAGACAATGAAGACAAACTATATAATCTTGAAAGTAGAGTTGAACATGTGGAGAATATGGTAAGAAACCATAAGTAGAACATCCAAGAGTTATGGGAAAACATGAAAAGACCAAATTTAAGAGTTATTGGAATAGATGAAGGAGCAGAGATACAAACCAAAGGAATACATAACTTTTCAATGATATAATAGCAGAAAATTTTCCAAACCTAAAGAATGTAATGAAAAATAAAATACAAGAAGCTTATAGGACCCCAAGTGTACAAAATTACAGCAGACCCACACCAAGGCACATTATAATGAGGATGACCAACACAGAGAATAAAGATAAAATCTTAAAGTCTGTGAGAGAAAAAAATTAAATTATGATATATCACAGTGCATAAATGCATTCTACTGTCATATGTAACTAGTTAAAACAAATAAAAAATAGAGAACATTAGTGTTATTTGTAATTTATGGTGAATGAACAAAGTAAAATAGATATTGAGAATTCAATATTTCAGAGATTATACCTTGCAATTATGGAATAAGTCTACTTCTCCAATATCACAAATCATATTCATAAATTTACAATACACTTTCATTTGAAATAATGTATTAGAAGTTTCTGATAAGTATCAGAATTGTTAAATATATTTTCATTACTTCTATTATGTTTATTCAGAATATCCTTAATTATCTTATGACAGGTTTGGTGGATATTGTGATGAAATGGGGTGATTCTGCCTTAAATGTTCTAAAATTCTCACGTGGAGAAATAGTTCAGGGAATGTTATCATTAAGTACGATAGAATATTAGATTTTTTGCTGTTTACCCTATCAGAATTATGATCAATTCTATAATAATTGCTAAATGTGAGCTCATTTTTGTCCTAAGCCTATGATAATCTTGTCTTATTTTGCTGTTACATTAGTTTTTTATTCTTATAATATTATATTTTGTGTTATAAAGAAACACATAATTTCTTTATTAAAAAGATAAAACATTATCTCAGATTCTTTAACATGTATAAATTTCACAGTTTTCCTGATTAATTTGTGCATGGACTTAAATCAGAAAATAAACTCCAGTTTTTCCTGCATATAAAATGAGAATCTGATCATAGGAATCCAAGTGATAGTAGGGGAGAATAATCCAGCTTTGATAACTGTGATGCTCTGAGCAGACATGGGCAGGCATTCCCTTGCTGTGATTAGCTGCTAATAATAAAATGGGCCTCTAAATTGTGCAGGCTGTACGCCCTAGAAGAAATAGAAATTCTGGTTTTGTTTTAAACTATGGTTCCCATACTACAATAAATCCTTTGGGTTTCTGGATTCTCCTAGGTACCACACTTTTTTGTTGTTGTTTAATAAACTTGAAATGTTTCTTTACACACAATAGTGAACTATCATAATGACACTCAACAAGATGATTAATTTATAAAAGTTCTGTCTTACTCCTGGTTCACTCTATGTGGTCTTACTCTCAATCATCAATTCTCACACATGAAAATTAGGAACAGTAATTTTCTCAGAGGATATTTGTGAATATTTATTAAGATGAGGCTTAAAATATTCTTACAAACATGCCACTATCTTTCCAAGTGCTTAATAAAGTGTAACTATTAATATTATCTTAAACAACATTGTAAACAACCATTCATACAATTTGCTCAAAAGTAATTCACTTGTATGAAGCCCAGTAGTGTTAAAAGGACAACTGTCCTTGAATGGTAATTGCAACATCCCATCTTAATCATTTATAAATCAGAGATTATTAAAAAATTATTTATTATATCTATGTAATTCATTTATATTAAATTATATTTATATTTTATATGTATCATAATACATTTTATTAAATATATTCATGTGAATTACATTTCAAGAAACAAAATTTTAAAGCATTTTATGTTTGCTCATTTTACATCTTCTCCAAAACTTTAAATATGCTTATCTCTAGCAGAGACTATAAGAACTACATTTTCAGTTGTAAATGGGATTTGATTCTGTCAATCACATATACTCATAAAAGATGTGAATTTTTAACTCAGTTACAATAAGACATCTCTATTTCTGGTATAGATCACAGTAGGTGAAGATGAACCTATCTCTTTATAGCAACAGCATTAGATTGAGGAGCAGCTTTCATGGAGACTCAATTTTGTGAAGTGGCTTTGAGGTCATGATAGAAAGCTTGTCCTAAAATCTGTCCTCACCCTTCCTGATAAATCTTTAAGCCATCCATTACTCTACATTAAAAATGTTGTATTTATACATAGAGTAAATTCTATTCTCTTCAAGTATCACAATATAAAAAAATATTCATACCGGGTGTGGTGGTGCACACCTGTAATCCCAGTGGCTCAGGAGGCTGAGACAGGAGGAACATGAGTTCAATGCCAACATCAGCAAAAGTAAGGCACTAAGCAATTCAGACCCTGTTTCTAAATAAAATATAAAATAAGGTTGGGAATGTGGCTTAGTGTTTGAGTATCCCTGAGTTAAATCCCTGATACCCCGTACCAACTACCTTCCCAGAAAAGTGTATTCTGGAAACAGAAAAAAAAAAAAAAAAAAAAAAAAAAAAAAAAAAAAAAAAAAAAAAAAGAAAGAAAAAAAAAAAAGAAAGAAAGAAAGAAAGAAAGAAAGAAAGAAATATGTGGCCATCTAATTAACTTGATTTGGACTGAAATCAGCCATGATTCTATTAAACAATGAAACACTGGTAGTCTACATTAACATATAAAAAGGTATACCCACAATATATAAATAATTCTCAATAACAAAAAAATGAAAAGTTTTAAAAAATGACTAAATATATGAATAAAACTTTACTAAAAGCAATACAAAAATGCCAAATTGTCAAATAATATAAAAGTTGTTCAATATTATTGGTAATGAGAAAAAACAAAAATTAAAACACTAATGAAATTATACTACATGTCTATTAGAATGACTAAATTTAAAAAAAAAAAAAAACCTGAAAATTACAAGATGAAGCAAGAGCAAGAGCCACTCACTTGTGGCTGATAGGATACAAAGCAGTACACTCTTGATACTTTCTTATGGTGTTAACATACACTTAAGAGCAAAAAAGAAAGAATAAAACAGCAATTCTAATCATAGTTATTTTATCCAAGCAAAATGAAAACTTACATTAAATAAATACTTCTTTGTTTATGCACATAATATTTTTAGCTATAACTGTCATGAATTGGAGGTCACAGTAATGTTCCTCAGAAAGTAGATGGAAATACAACTGGTACATCTTTATCATGGAATACTACTTGGACTAGGAAAATCCAGTTATGACTTGCTTTATGATCAATATGAATAAAATATAATTATACTAAGTGAATGAATGCAAACCCCAAAACTGTTTTATATGATTTCATTTGTATGACATACTATTATAGTAAAACTGTATGGATAAAAAAAAAAATCAGTTGCTGTCAGAATTGAGAGAGGATTGAAGGACTGTCCTCAGAGGGGGTGAATGAGAGACTTTGAGATATGAAGCAACTAAGACTGAAGGAAAAATCATCCATATCTCTTTACTATGGGTAGAAAACCTGCTTCTCATAGTCATATACATTATTAATCAATGTTTAGGAGATTTAGACAAAGTGAATATATTTTCATAACCATAACATGTTCATCCTTACCAAGGAAATTAATTATAACTAAATAAATGAGAAATGCTAGGCTTGAGAATTGAAGTTCTAAGTATTACTACAAATTTAGATTTATTTCACATAAAATCAATCTTTATTGTTCATTGATTTTGTTCTTGAAGATTTGCCATTTGACTAAGGTATATTGAAAACCCCCAAACCAACACTTGGGACAATGTCAGTCATTTAGAAACCTGCTCAGAGCAGCAAATATAATACATTCAGTTATGCATCATGCACATTTCAAGTGGAGATTAAACAAGATGATGTTCTACCTTTTTGCTTTGGACCTCATCCCTTAAACAAGTGCCCTTTTCATGATATACTCAGTGTCACATTTTCCCCATTTTGTGTGTTTTTATTGATATTGCTGCTTCAAGTGGCCTTCAAGTAATGTAATAAAGTACTATTTTGTAAAAACAAGAAACTGGTGATATGTCTTATGGAGAAAATACATGTTTTAGGTAAGTTTAGTTCAGGCATGAGTCTGCAGGCTGTTTTCCATGAATTCAATGTTAATGAATAAACAATACTGCAGATCCAGAATAAAGGAAGAGACCTCTCCCAAATATGCTAAAGTGAAATCTTTAGTACATATGAAGCTGTAAGAGAGAGAGAGAGAGAGAGAGAGAGAGAGAGAGAGAGAGAGAGAGAGCGCTAAATTTGTGGATTCATGAAGTGAAAACTGATTCTTTGGAAAAAGCATAGTGGCACCATTGTTGTTATCCTGAAAGTGAAGAAAAATTTATGGTCATGTGCTCAGGGTTAGGAAAATGTTAAAAGCTGGAGCTATTGCTTGCTGCCTTCCATGTTTCAAAAGGTGATAAGGTGTGGAAAATGTAAAAGTTGAGGTGAGGCAGGATCAGCAGGCTGTAAGAAAAAAATTCAAATACCTGAAACATGTCAAACAAACAAACAACAAAGCATGATGTAGAAGAGTAAGTTTCCAGGATTACTGAGACTGTTGTGTTTTAGAGGGGTATTGGTAAAGTAACATATAGAACAGAAATTATGCATAATCTAAAAACAACAAATTATCTTAATGAAAATGTTATGGCCAGAGGCTTATACATATCTAACCTTATAAATTTTTCCTAGAAGTAAGCATTCAGCATTGCTATTTCAGTGTGTGTGAAAACTACTGAAATATAATTGCCACAGATAATAATAATCAACTTTTTCTACATATATATATATGCATAGACAAATATATTAATGCATTAATTCTTATAAATACACATGGATACATGAATTACTGTGCATATGTATATTTCCTATCTCTGTCTACTAACATCTACTAAAAAGGCCTAAAAAAAAAAAAAAAAATAGAGTCAGATTGCAAGGACAAGGAGCAACCTAAAAGAACAGCCAATGGCCAAAGTTTCAGAATTTAAGAAACAAAATAAATAATATTGGGTTATAAGCCAAAAAATAAGATTAACTTTTTCTAGTGTATACTATTATACAAAATGATTTTAAGAATTAATAAAAAAAGATAAAAAAGGAATACTTCTTTCTCATAGAAGAATACAAATTAATAAACACAGTAGAAATAAGGAAAATACAAAATCATTTGAAAAACATTATAACTGAAGCAAACAAGATCACTACAGAATGCTAAAGCTATTTGGTGACATTTTAAGAAGAAACTAGATTGTGTATTATCAAGCTCTCTTCTCCAAAGACTTGGGGAAATTTATGATTTGGAGAAAACTGAGGAAGCTGCCATGTAAACACAGTGCGAATTTTGGATTTGGTCTTCAAATATTAAAATTAGTGCTTGGTTCAGTTGTGTACACCTATAATTCCAGCAGCTCAAGAGGCTGAGTAAGGAGGACTGCAAGTTCAAAGCCAGCGTCAGCAATTTAGCAAGGCCCTAAACAACTTGCAAGACTCTGCCCCCCAAAAAACAAACAAACAAACAAACAAACAAAAAAGGCTGGGAAGGTTGTTCAGTGGTTAAGCACACCTGGGTTCAATTCCCAGTACCAGATAAAATAAATAAATAAATAGCAACAAAGCATCAATGGAATGTAAATACAGTCTATATTTCAGTTAACAGTATTGCATTGAAATTAATTTCATTTACTTAATTTAATAATTAGATTTTTCACTTAGTGGAAGTTGATTGAAATATATACAGGAACTCTCTGTACTGTTTTTATAGCTTTTAGGTATGATTAAAATTATAGCAAAATAAAAAGATTTTAACACCCTGATTCCTGATTCTATCTTCTTAAAGCAAAAAATATCATAGGATCCATGAATAATGTCATAAAATAGCATACTTTATGGACACACCATCTACCTCCTATTCAAAGACATATTTTTCAACCCTTACTCATGATAAATGATTTAACTTACCCAGGTATCATAGTTATTTGATATCTGACCATCTCATGGGTTTCACTAAAGCTTTTCAGTGGCATTGTTCAATAATCCTCCATCCTCCTGAAATCATAATCAATTTCATCCAGTAGTTTCCTGAAGAAAATTTCCATTGCATAGCCCAAAATATGACTATCACATGTACATATTTTTGCAGTATCAGTGTTACAACTCCAGCTGAGCCAAGGTTCCTACCTATGATTTTTTGCACTATTCTTTCTTATTTTTTTATTATTTAAAAAATTTTTTATTATTCTAATTTGTTATACACATTTGCAGAGTACATTTCATTTCATATTACATATAAAGAGCACAATTTTTTGAGTTGCTGGTTTAATATAAAGGATTTTTACAACACTTGTGTCTTCATACATGTATTTACGGTAATCATGGATAACTCTGTCTGCCATTATTCCTATTCCCTTGCCCCCTCCCCTCTCTCACCTCTCTTTGTTCTATTTAAAGCTCTTTCATTCCTCTCATTCCCTCTCTCTTGCCTTTATAAGTTAGTATCTTCATATCAAAGAGATCATTCAAACTTTGGTTTTGTGGGATTGGCTAACTTCACTTAGCATTATTTTATTTTGTCGTTTTTTAAAAGAATATTTTATTGGTTCTTTTTAGATATATGTGACAATAGAATGCACTATAAAATATACTCCATGAAATATTTCATGCAGAACAAGTGAAAAATAAAACTCAAAACCAAAAAAGGGACGAATGTCACTAGAAGAATAGTGAATTAAAGGATAAATAAGCATTAAAAATAAAGTCTCAATTAAGCATTAGAAAGCATACCAAAATGGCAGGAAACAAAAATCATCTTTCTATAATACCATTGAAGGCAGTTCTAAAAGAAAAGTTTGTAGGACTGGTTCCTTACATTTAAAAACTGGAGAAGCACCAAATAAATAATGTAACATTACACTTCATAGCTCTAGAAAAAGAAGAAGAAACTAACATGAAAATCATTAGAATTGCTGGGCGTGGTGGCACACGCCTGTAATCCCAGCACTTGGGAGGTTGAGGTGGGAGGATCACGAGTTCAAAGCCAGCCTCAGCAATGGCGAGGCACTTAGCAACTCAGTGAGACCCTATCTCAAATAAAATACAACAACAACAACAACAAAAAAAAAAAAAAAAAAAAAAAAAAAAAGTTCTGGGGATGTGGCCCAGTGGTTGAGTGTCCCTGAGTTCAGTCCCCCGGTACCAAAAATAGAAAAACGAACAAACAAACAAAAAAACAAACCATAGAAGACAGGGAATAATTAAGATCAGAGCCAAAATCATTGAAATTGAGAGTAAATATACTACAAAGTATCAATGAAACACTAAGTTGTTTTTCAAAAGGGCAAACAAAATTGGTAAATGCTTGGCCAAACTAATGAAAAGAAAGACAAAGAATCTTAAATTAACAAAAGTGGACATGATAAAAGGAATATCATCACAGACACTACTGAAATCCAGTGGATCATCAGAAACTATTTTGAAAATTTATACTCCAATAAGCTAGAGAATCTCAAAGATATTTAACAAATTCCTAGAGACATATGATCTTCCCAAATTGAACCCTGATGATATAGAAAATTCAAATAGACTAATATCAACCAATGACATTGAAACAGCTATTTAAAGTTTCCAAAAAATAAAAGCCGAAGACCTAAGAGATTCTCAGCTGAGTTCTACCAGACTTTTAAAGAACTAAAACCAATCCTTCTCAAATTATTCCATGAAATTAAAAAAAAAAAAAATGAGGGAACACTGACATATTTATTACATGAAGCTAGTACTATGGGATACCCAAACCAAAGACAGACACATCAAGGAAAGAAAATCACTGGCGAATGTCTTAGATGAACATAGTAGCAAAAATTCTTGATAAAATATTGGCAAACTGCATTCAATGACACAGTAAGAAGACACTGCACCCTGATCAAGTGTGTTTCATCCGAAAGATGCAAGTTTGGTTCAACATATGCAAATCAATTAAAGTAATTCCCCACATAAATACAATTAAAAACAAGAATTACATGATTATTTTAATATATGAAGAAAAGCATTTGACATAGTCCAGCACTCATTCATGTTTAAAACATTAGAGGTTCTAATGATAAAAGGAGATTACCACAGCAGTATAGCGAATATACATGACAAACTCAATGCCAACACAGAATAGAGAAAAACCTGAAAGCATATCCTCCAAAACCAGGAATAACTCAAAGATACCATTCTCATCATTCCTATTCAACATAGTCCTTGAAATTCTTGCCAATCAGGCCAGGGAAGAAAATTAAAGGGATAAAAATTAACAAGCAAAGAAACAAACAAACAAAAACTCAAACTATCCCTGTTTGCTGATGACATATCTTATATTTAGAAGATTGAAATAGAACTCCATCAGAAGAATGCTAGCAATGATAAATAAATTCAGCAAATAATAGGATACAATATGATACAATATCAACATACGTAAATCAATCACTTCCCTGTACTTTATTAATGAATCTGCTAAAAAAGAAATTAAGAAAACTGTAGCATTCATAACAACTTCAAAAATAAAATACTTGAAAGTAAATCTAAACAAAGAGGTAAAAGACCTGTATAATTAAAACAATAAAACACTGAAAAAAGAAATTGAAGAAGATATTAGAAGATGAAAGAACCTCCCATTTTTGGATAGGCAGAGTTAATATTGTCAAAATGGCCATACCACCACCAGAAGCATTATAGAGATTCTGTGCAATGCTTGAGGTTTCACAATACCAGACCTCAAATAATACTAGAGAGTTATAGTAACAAATAGATCATGGTATTGGCACCAAAACAAATATGAAGACCATTGAATCACAAGGAAAGGCAGAGTCAAATGCAAATAAATACAGTCATATGATGCATGACAAAGGTGCCAAAACATACATTGGGGAACAAAATAGCCTTTTAAACAAATAACCACTGGAAACAGAATATCCATTTGTAAAAGAATGAAACTTGCCCCTTCTCAACCTGCATAAAAGTCAACTCAAAGTTGATCAAAGGCTCAGGAATTAGAACAGAAACTTTGTAGCTGCCAGAAGAAAATGTAGGCTCAACACTCCAATATATTGGCAAAGACATTGACATCCTTCAAAAGACTCATAAAGAATGAGAAATAAAACCAAGAAATAAAACCAATAAGTTGGATGGCATCAAGTTAAAAACCTTTGGCATAGAAAAGGAAACAATAGGGTTTGAAGAAAGAGCCTTCAGAATGAGAGAAAATATTTTTCCATGGGCTCCTCAGACATGGGATTAATACCCAAACTATCAAAAGACTTAAAAACTTAACACCAAAAACCAAATAACCCAATTAATAAATGCACAAAAGAACTATACTGATATTTTTTGAGAGAAGAAACACAATGGTCAACAAATTGATGGGAAAAAAAGTTCAATATCTCTAGAAAGCAGGGAAATGCAAATCAAACCTACATTGAGATTTTATCTCATTCTAGTCAAAATTAAAATTATTGAGAATACAAATAATAATAAATGCTGTTGAGGGTGTGGGGAAAAGGTAAATTCATACATTGTTGGTGGGGCTGCAAATTAGTACACCCACCCTGAGAAGCAGTATGTAGATTATTAGAAAAAGTGGGAATGAACCATCATAAGACCCAGCTATCCCACTCATTGGTATATATCCAAATGATCTAAAATCAGCATACTATAGTAATGTAGCCACATTAATGCTTATAGTAGCACAGTTCACAGAAGCAAAACTAAGGAACCAACCTAAGTGCCCATCAACAGATGAATGTGGTATGTACACACAATGCAGCACTAATAAGTGTTAAATAAGAATGAAATTATGGCATTTGCCAATTAATTGATGTGCTGGAGACTGGAGAATCATGTTTCGTGAAATAAGAGAGATGCAGAAAGTCAAAATTTATAATGGTCTATTTGAATCATTAACTTGATTGGATTAAGAGATGCCAATGATTAAGAGGCTTCTGGGTGTTTCAATGAGGGTGTGTCTAGGAATGACCAGAATGTGGGATAGCAAACTGAAGTGGAGATCCTCCCTCTGCATGGACAGCACTATCTAATGGATTAGAGGTTTAGATGGAATAAAAGTTGAAAGAACAAGGAAGCAGCAGCAGATGCAAGCTCAATTCTTCTTGAACAGGGTTTGGTTTACTGCTGCAATCTCCTGAGGACATTAGACTCTTACTTGTTTTCTTTTCCAAAGTGAACTCTGCCAGTGTGATTCTCCAGGGAGTTTCCAGCAGCCTTCACTTTTGGACTGGGGTAGCATCATTGATCCCTCTTGTTCTGAGACTTCAGCATGTTTGAGCAGCTACTGGTTCTTTCAGATCTCCAGCCTGCAGATGACCATTGTGGACTATCTAGCTTCTGGTTGTATAAGTCAATCTAATAAATCCTTTTTTTTCCTAATCATACCTCCAGTTGATTCTGTTGCTCTAGAGAACCCTGATTAATATGAAGGTCAAATGTTTTCTCTCATATGAGAAACCTAGACCAAAATACAGACAAAAGCAAAAAGAAAAAAAAAGGAGGGCATGAAATTCCATGAAAATAGAAGAGATCAGTGCAGTAGAGAAAGGGGATTGAGATGGTGGAAGGAGGGATAAAAAAGGAAGAATGATGACATGAATTTAATTAAACATTCTTGAATACATATATGAATATACCATAGTGAATCTCACCTTTATGTATATTCACAAGGCACGATTTTTAAAAATTATAAATAAATAGAAGAAAGATCATTGCAGTAGAGAAAAGAGAGCAGGAGGTTCTAGGAGGAGAGGAAAATGGGAAATATTGATAGATCAACTAAAAAAAGGGAGAAGACTCAAATCAATAAAATAAGAAGTGAAAAGGGAAACATCACGATTGATAAAAAAAATATAAAAATCATCAAAAAATTATAGGCAATTATACACCAGAACATTGGAAAATTCAAAATAAATAAATAAATTGCTACACACGTAAAAACTACCAAGAATGAATCATGAAGAAAAAGAAAATAAGAACACATAAATAAAATAAGGCTGAATCAGTAATAAAATGTCTTCCATTAAAGAGAAAGTCCAAACCTGAGAGTCTCATATAGAATCACCAACTGATATTTGAATAACCCCAAGCCTTATCAAACTCTGTCTATACCTGCTAAAAAAAGGAAGATAAGAAAATATTTCCAAATTCATTTTACAAGGCCATCAGTTATACAAAAGCCCAATAAAAATGAGATTTTATTTCATTTGAGAAATGAAAATTACAAGTCAACTATGCTAGTGAACAAAGTTTCAAAATCTCCCCAATTTATTAACAAAACACATTCAACAAAACACTGAATCATTCACCATGAAAATATGCAATTTATTTTAGGACCACAAGGATGATTCATCATATACAAATTTATAAATGTGATATACCACATTAACACAACAAAGGACATAAACCTTATGACTCTCATAGATGCAGAAAGCACACTGGAAACAATTCATATACCCTCATGATAAAAAATCTCAATAAATTATGTATAGAAAAAAAGTACCCAAACACAATAAAGACCATACATGATGAATCCACAGCTAACATCATACTTGATGCAGAAAAGCTGAAAGCATTTTTTCTAAACCAGGGGCAATATTGTGCATGCACTCTAACACTTTTATTCAACATAGTACTTTAAATCTTAACCAGGGTCATTTGGCAAGACAAAAAACTTAAAGCCATCTTTTTCAGAAAAGAAGAAGTAAATTGTCCATTTGCAAAAGACATGAGCAGATGTACAAAAACCCCTAAAAGTGCTAATCTATACCTGTTAGAATAAACAATTTTGAACAAGTTGCAGGATAATATCAACTTACAAACATCAGTAGCATTTTAATACATTAATAATAAACTTTCCAATAAAGAAATCATAAAAACACTACCATTTACAATAGCTACTAAATAAGAAAAGGTTTAATAAAAAAGATTACTAATGTAAAATACCTGCACACTGAAAACCATAAAAAAAAAAAATCCTAAAATTGTGTGAAACTGAAAAAGAACCCAAATAGGCAAAGCAGTCATGCATAGAAAGAACACAGACAGACACATCACAAACCTGACTTTGAATTATACAATGAAACTATAGTAACCAAAACAGCATGCTATAGGAGGAAAGATTGGGAAAAAGGGCACATGGAATAAAGAAACAGAAAAAAGAGCTTATAAATAAATCTATTCCTTTTAATGATTTGGAAAATATGCCAAATATTCATAATGGGAAAAGACCATCTCTTCAATAAACAGTATTATGGAAACTAACTATCCCTAAAGAGAAGAAAAACATTATACCCTTATCTCACAGCACATTAAAAATTCAACTCAAAATAGATTAAAGACTTCAAACCTACAAAACTACTGGATGAAAGTATAATAATGGGAAATACTCCACGATATTAGTATGGGCAATGCTTTTTTGGATGTGATCCTAAAAAATATAGGCAACAGAAGCCAAACCTGATGAATGAGATTACATCAAAATAAAGAGCTTTCATGCAGCAAAGGGAAAATAAAAAGAGCAAAACATTACCTATAAAATCAGAGAAAAATATTTGTGTGCCATACAGCTGATAAGAGGTTGATAAGACACATAAATTTATACATATCCATAGCAAAAAAAACAAGCTTATTACAAAATGGGAAAAGTATTTGAATAGACTAATCTCAAAAGAAGACATGCACATAATAAAAAAAAGTATGAGGTATTGCATATGTTAATTAGCTAGATCTATCAATTTCACAATATATATTAGTTTTGTTTGTTAGTTTAAAAAATTGTTTTGAGGTTTTTCAAGATGGTAAAATAGAGAAGGTCACTTTCCTGGCTGCTCTGCAGTGAAACCAAGAAAGCAGAAAGGCAGCTTCTCAGCAAAGTGGGTGAACAAAACAAAAGTGGGGATGTTACTGGAATTTAAAACTGGACAGTCAAATCAGAACAGGAATTCAGGAGGTTGGATATAATAAAATAAGGAAGAAATCCCCAGCAGCACAGCCACTGCCATGACTGGACCAGAAGCACCAGCCAGAGTGGTTACGCCATGAGAATAGTGGGGGGATAAGGGAATTAAAAGAACCTATATTTTTGGGAGGCCTGAGGCATGTCTGAGTATGGAGCATTTAGAGATCAAGGACATTGCCAGGGAACCTGAAAGATGAGCTGCAAATATTTATGTGTAGGTAAAGATGCCACCATCTCTCTAGGTGGCATGCATAGGACTAAGGAGGATACCATTTTGCAGACACTGTGAGAGGGTATGGCAGCTGAGGGGGCCTATTCCTGGTAAACCCGAGTTTGGCCTAACATGCTGGCCTAGTAAACACACACTGCACCACATAGAATATGCTTAAGTGGAGAAAATCAAACCTGGAGAGAGGTTTACCCAGGGGCAAACTAGTCAGGAGAACCCTCCCAGCTCTACCCATCCCCCTCCAATCTGACTGCTTGCAGAACAAGCTGGGAGAGATGCATCTGGCAAAGACCTCAGAATTGCAGTGGTGGGAGAGATTGTAGACTGGACTCAAGATCAGGAAACATGGGGTCCAAAGGTGGCATAGGGGACTAAGAGTTAGGGCCCCCCAAAACAAAAGTGGAACCTAGGAGAGATTCCTGGGACACAGTCTTTCAGTGTGGACCAGCAAGTGCTGGGTGCTAGAGGTGTGCTGATTTAAAATCTCCATACCAATTGGCATTCAGCAAAGAGCCTGGGGACCACCTCAGCCTAAAACCTGACTCCACATATTCCATCTATGAAATTCTGGAGGGTGGAGTATCACACTCCAGATAACCCCACATAAAACTGTGAGAAGATAAGCTGAGAATCTTTAGAACTCCAAAGATCAGAATTCTTAACTTTTCATGAGGATTTATTATTATGATTATTACACTTTTTCTCTGTTTCACTGTGACTTTAATGATACATGGACATTTGTACATATTCATTTTTTTTCCATTTCTAACATTTTTGAAGCCAGTTATTTTTCATATATTATTTTTTTCTGAACTAGGATGTTTGATTAATGTATTTTAATTTTGTTTTGAATTCTTATATTTTTAATTTTTTACGTTAAGTATATTTTTTTCTCCTACTTGTTC